>CAEFZY010007445.1:0-84395 GCA_903066815.1 Brachyrhaphis roseni | reverse complement strand
TATTATTTAATGAAGCTACAAACGTTTAGAATCTTTGTGAATATTTTGATAAGCCTGTCAGAAGAGGAAGTTCTGGTCTCAGCGTCCTGGTGGCCTTCAGTTTGTCACCTGCTGCCGCGATCGACTCAAAACCTTCCCGCGATCGACCGGTAGATCGCGATCGACCTTATGAGCACCCCTGATTTACATGCTGCATTTTTGAAACAACACAGAGTGAGTTCCATGATTATAGTTTGTGTTTTTAATTATAGTTTAGTTTTATTTTGTTGTGACTAATTGTCCAACTCAGTTAGTTTTAATTAGAGTGTGTGCACTAGTTTCTATTACTTATTAGCTAAATATTTTTTAGGTTTTATTCGTTAAAGTAGTAGTTTTAGTTTAATGTACTTTGGTAAATTTTTAGACACAGAATTCAAAAGAGTCAGAATATTTTAATTTTACACCTCAATTGACTACTGGGCGTTTTCTTCCAACGTCCGCCATTTTGCAGATTAGAGTAAGATGAGGACGAGTACGGCGCACCGTATTTTGACGTAAACCTTTTGTGTGTGTGTGTGGGGGGGTGTGTGTGTGTGGCTTCAAAAACACGAAAACAAAGGAAATAACTTCAGTATGTTTCAGATAGTTCTATAAAAGCGTGATACAGTTCATCTTAAATTTTTCGTCATTAATCGCCGTTTTTATTTATAACAAAAATCTGTTTTTAATTTCAGTTTTTGTTATTTTGTTAGTTTTAATTAACTTTAAAAACCTTGGTGAGTTTATGCACTGAAATTTCTTCTTTCTGTTCCCAGTCCAAGCAGCCCTGGGCAGGTAAAGGCTACCAGCGATAGCCCCGGCTACGGACCAACCTGCTCCAAGTCGCCCGCTGCCCCACTGGCCTCTAACAAGGTAAGCCATTTCTTCATTCTGTGTCTGTGCTGAAGGAAACGTGGAGAAAGTAACTCACTGGTGAAGCTTGATGAGCGAGCTTAGACAGTTTGATTATGATTAGCTTCCAGAAAAACAAAACATTCTCCTCTTTTTTCAGTTTTCTTTTTTGTTTCATTCCTTTGCAAAGTGCTGGCTGTTTTTAAACAATTGCATTTTCATGGCTTGCATTACATTATGTGACATGGCAAGTGAATACTTTCATACAATATTATGGTTTAGTATAAAGCAAAAAAAAGAAAAAAATGTTGGAGGATTAATGGAAATAGTGTCGCTGGTTTTGTATGCAAGTTGAGTTTTGAGTTGCTGTTGTTTCTGGAGATTTGGCTTGGGATTTATTAATATTGTTTATCTAAGGTTCTTTTTAAATTATTTTCACAATATCTGTGAAAATATGTCTACTGCTGCTGGTCTGAATTGTTGACATTTATGTGCTGCTCAGATTCAATTATAACCGGAAAGAGAAACTTTTTTTGAGAAACTTTTTCTTTTAGTTCTATTATAAGATCTAATATAGTTTCTGAGGATAAACAGATTGACCAACCTTTGTTTTTCCTTTAATTTATGATTAAAATACAGTTGCACCCTCACTAAATTAGAAGATCATTAACAAAATAATGTTACGCTGTAATTCAGTGTAAAAAAATTAAACTCAAATATTATATAAACTCAATCAGAGATAAAATTAATGTGTTTCTGGGAACAATCAAGGGGTAAACGGGACAACAGAGACTCAAAAGACAGGAACCTAAAATAAACACAGAAAAACTCAAATCCTCACATGAAGGAAAAATGAAAGTTGATCAAACAGCAAAAATAACATGAGAATTTGACATGTGGAAATTTTAGATCAATCTAAAAATGTCTGAGTATTTTATTATGTTTTTTTTTTCCTCCGAAGAGTTTTTGCGGCGCTAGTGGCTTGTATTTTTTGTGACAGTAGGCTGACAGGAAGGGGGGAAGACATGCGGCAAAGGTCGCCGGGACCGGGAGTCGAACCCGCGACGTCCGCGTCGAGGACTAGGGCCTCCAAACATGGGGCGTGCTAACCCCCTGCGCCACCACAGCACGCCCCCTGAGTATTTTATTTTACCTTTGGAGCAAAGAAATGTTTGTTTTTTCAGAAAAATTTCTTAAATTAATCTCCAAATTTTTGAGTGCTTTTTTATCTTTTGAGATTTGTCAAGAAAATGATAAGAAGTACTCAAAAATTGCAGATGAGCAATAAGTCATGTTCAATTGTTGAGTTCATATACATGTAAAGAACTGATGATATTTTTGCAGTATCTGTGAAAAAGTAGCTAAAATTAATATTCTAGCTTTCTGAAAAACATCAGAATGAACAGAAATAATTTAAATTAGTAAAATAAACAAAATTATTGACTTCCAATCAAAATTATTATTAATGATGTGTGACTAAAAACATGCCAGGCAATAAAATGTACATCTCTGTGTGAAGAGTTTTGCTTTTTAAGGAGCCTCAAGATAATTTCTACCAACAAAGTTGAAAGTAGAGCATCTTTGCTATACTGCTGTCACTGTTCACTCTATCTAACCCCCACTTCTACCAGAGACCTGACCTGATAAAGCAGTGGAGAGTGGTGTGTGTGTGTGTGTGTGTGTGTGTGTGTAGTATCTGAGTCTTTGCATGCGCTCATGTCTGTGTACACATGTCTGTCTGCGAGTGTTTGCCTGTTCATCCATGTGTGTACACCAGTCTCTAGATGCCGCCTGTTTTCTTTTTTTTTTTTATTTATCTGCTGAGTTTGGTTGGCGTGCGTACGCGGATGTATATTTATATACACAGATAAATCTATTTCTGAGCCGTGCGCTCTTCTGCGAGGTCAGAATGTGGAAACCGGCTGCCATTAACCGAAGACGGCAGCTGAGAAACCAGAGAGCGGGCGGAGATGCTACGCTATGGTTGCCATGTTTCCGAGGCGGCCTTTGACTTAGCTGGCCGCTCTGACGAAAGGACAGGTGGAGAAACGGGGTCAAGAGAAACTGAGGGATAAAAAAAACAAAGACAAAGAGACGACAAAGAGCAACAAATAGCTGTCAGGATGAGGAAGTTGGTCCTGGGAGATGATTTGGTGAAAGTTGGCCAAGCGGACTGGTGAGGATGGACTGCATCTGCATCCTCACTACGAAGGTGAGACACGAACTTTCAAACCAGGCGATGACTTGAATTTATCCAATGATTGCAAAACTTACAAGTTTACGTTGTCGTCTTATCTAAGAATATATTGATAAAACCCAAAATTACTTCCTTCCCTGTGTAAGGAAGTATTTTTTTGTCTAGTTTCTAGAGCAAATATCTTCGTACACTTGAAATAAAAGAAAACAAACTTACAAGTAACTTTTCAGCAAGATGTAGAGGCTTGTTTTAAGTAGATAATTCCTTAATATTGATGAAAAAGTCTTAGTTCCATTGGTAGATTATTTCACAACTACTGTGCCGTTACCTAGCAACCTCAGCAAAGCCCCCCGTCACCTAGCAACCAAGCTCTAGTTTCGCTGGCAGTTTATTTCACTTCTTTATTTCACTTGTGTTGAAACTTGTACTTTTTCATCAATAAAAAAGCATATTTACTTAAAACAAGCCTCTATATATTGCTAAAAAGTTTATTTTATGTTTGTCTTATTTCAAGTGTAGAACCTAGATCAAAATTATTTAGTAAGATTTTGTGTTTTTACTGCGTCATAGCAAATACACAAAGGTTTACCTGATGAGTCAAATTAGCCCAATATGATTGGGAACAGACTGTTTACTTGTTGCTCTAATTCAGGCCGTCAAACTCATTTTCATTTTGGGCCGAAAATCTGAGTGTTCTTAAAGGGCCGGTTGTGCCAGAGTATATTAATAAAACCAATTTAATTGTTAAAATATCAATAAATAGCTACTCCTCCAGGATTTTGTGATTGTTTTTGCAGATTTTGTGATGCCAGTTTAGAAATATTTGTAAGGAATTTTTACAATATTTGCTCTAATGTGTGACGTTAAATGTGACTTTATTATTCGCCGGATCATTTATGGACTATAACTTAACATCAAGTAAAGCCGAGTCACTTAAACTCAATGATTTTGACCAATTTTGAGAACGTTTGTATTGAAATAAAAAAATAATGTGGAGATTTGTTGATTTTGTGTGAATTTTGCAGATCTGTGAAAAACTAAAGGGACTTATTGATTAATTAATTTGGAGCCTAGAGGGCCACGTAAAATGCCACGACGCTCCAGATTTGGCCGCTGGGCGTTGAGTTTGACACCTGTGCTCTAATTTCTATCTTTCTATCTCAAAGAAACAGATTTTATGTTTAGCAAAGCTAAAGCAAATCTTGAGCTGTTGTCTAGCTGTCAGTTTGACAACATGTGGCTTCCTGAGAGGCAAGAAACTGGGTTGACGGGACAAACAAAAGACTGCCTGACACCAGTTGACTGATCTCTGAAGGATAGAAATCATTGCAAAACAGGATGGAAATTAAGCTAATAAGATAATATATTAGTCATTTATGTATCATCTTTTATTATTCTTTTGATGATTTATGATAAAATAGATTTATGATGTTGTAGATTATTTAAAAAAATTAAGAGGGATGCCTACCTAAGAAGAAACGTCTATAAGCCAAGCTTAAAATTTGACATTTATTTAGTAATAAATTAACTATTTTTGAGATTATATCAATAAAATAAAACATTTTTCTAATACTTGTTGTATTAGCAACTAGCATTCTCACACACAAGTTGCGTATTTTTTTAAATCACAATATTATCTCATTGGTGCATTGCCATACTGATCCGGCAAGGTCAAAGACGGTGACTCTCGTGACCTTGAAAACCATGCATTGCTCCACTGAGCCCCCTAACCCATTAATCTTGCCAATGGACTTTTCAGAACTAACGTGGTGAGTCTTGAGAAAGACAGCAGGGATTCCATCTCACATTCATTTACTTAATCTGGTTTACCTGATTAAGGTAATGGATTAAAAATGAGAGTGTGATGGCTGAGGTCAAGACACTGAGATTACTGCAGGAAACCGTCGCAGCACATTCTAATCCACCTCAACTCAGTGCTACTATTGCTGTGTGAAGAAATGCACCGCTCCTGCCCAAAAACAACCAATCAGAGTGAGGAGGTGGGGCTTGGTGCTGTCAATCAATCTCATGTAGTCGCTGATAAATGTGCTAAAGTCAGAGAAACAACTGACGATAACAGGAAATTCATTTATCTGTCGTCATCAGAGGGTATGCTAACTAGCCTTAGCATTCACAACAGGCCATGCTAGCTGCAGGAGGGTGATTGGCAGCGCTAAGAGCTCTGATTGGTTGTTTATAGTTAGCTCTGGAAGAAGGCAGAAGACCCACAAACCAGTTTTCAACTAACTATTTCTAAATCCTGGCTGTTTTTAAACTCAGCACTGTAAAAACACAAAATCTTACCAAGTATTTTTGGTCTGGTTTCTAGTGCAAATATCATATTACACTTGAAGTAAGACAAAACTAACTTAAAAGTAACTTTTCAGTAAGATATAGAAGATAAGTAAGTAATTCCTTATGGCAGATTAATTCACTTAAAACATGGTAAAATTTCATCAATATTACGGAGTTATTCCCTTAAAAGAAGGTCTTTTATGTTACTGAAAAGTTACTTGTAAGTTATTTTTGTCTTATTTGAAGTGTGATATGATATTTGCACTAGAAACTAGACCAAAAATGATAAACTTTTCTGTTTTTGCAGTGAATATGTTTTGATTTTATCCGTACATTATTTGATATTTGACTCATTCTCAGTAAATATTCTTTCTTTCTTTCTTCAATCCTCTTTCCCTCTTTGATTTAGCGAGTCTTAAATGCAGCTCTGGTTTTATTGGTAATTGCTGTTTGGCCTTTCTGTCACTGTCCCATTATTCATCAGGAGTGCTGGAGTTCCTCCTAAGAGGCTTACCTTAGGCTCCTAATAGACTTTACGAAGGTGGAGCTATTTTAGGACGGACAAAGAAGCGAAAAGCAAAAAATAGAGACGAACGCACACTGACTTTTACTGCATGACGTTGCTGCGTACTCAGTTTGATTTGGCTTTTTTAAACTTTGTTTTGCCAAAAAATGACTGCAGCTGACCTTTTATCCGCCGGCGTTGAAGGAGGGGAAACGATCAACTCATGATTTAATGGGGGACAGAACCTCCAAACGAGATGAAAACAAGAGATCTGGTTCTGGAGTAGGACTAACAAAGGAATGTAAGACTCTGTTTACCCTGATCTATAAAAACTTGAGAGAAAAGATGAAAAGTCTTAGAGGATTTGTGAAGTAAAGGAAAAAACCGCGACGAGGCTTTGGATTTACCTGCTGGTCCAGCATGCATGAGCGCTACTTCTAAAGATGGAGCACAGCAACTCTACTTCTTCAGACGATGTAATGTGTTTATTTGGTTTAAAAATTAAATTTAGTCCTTTTATTTTTTTAGTTTTTAGAATATAACTGATGAAAAAAATGTGGAATTTCATGCATCGTGCTTTTTAAATTTAGCTTTAAATGAGTTGATTTTACATCAAGCACATTTCTGTTTTAATATTTACATGTTGACAATGTCAGGATTTTTTTTAATGGGGTTTAGGGCAAAGGTCAGGTGTCAATTATCACATTTAATCTGAACACAGCAAAGGTCACACTGCAAAAACAGAAAATCTTACCAAGTATTTTTGGTCTAGTTTCCAGTGCAAATATCTTAACAGTAACTTTTTTAGCGAGATATAGGAACTTGTTCTAAGTCAATAATTACTTAGTTTTCATGAAAACGTTCTAGTTCCATTTGCAGATTATTGTACTTGTAGCAAGACATTTTTCCCATGTTATAAGTGAAATAATCTGCCAGTGGAACTTGTAGTTTTTCATCAACATTAAGGAATATTTGACTTAAAACAAGCCTCTGTATCTTGCTAAAAACATTACTTGTAAGTTAGTTTTGTCTTTTTAAAAATTTACTAAGATATTTGCGCTAGAAACTTGACCATAAATATTTGGTAGGATTTTCTGTTTTTGCAGTGTATTTTTATGTTTCTAGTGCAGATATACCAGGCATAAGACAAAACTAACTTACAAGTAACTTTTTAGCTTGTTTTAAGTTAATAATTCCTTAATATTAAAGAAAAATTACTAGTTCCTCTCGCAGATTGTTTCACTTATAATATTAGAAAAAAGTTAAATAATCTTCCAGTAGAACTAGAACTGGGTTGCTAGGTAACGGGCTGGGCTTGGCTGGTGTTGCTAGGCAACAGCACAGTGCCTTTCACTTGTGAAATAAGTGAAATAATATTTAAAAAGTTACTTGTAAAGTCTGTCACAATAAACAATAAATCAATAAATCGCATGATAAATTAAAACTATCTCAATAATTTCCATTTGCATTATTTATTGTTTTTCTCTTGTCTCTTTCTACCAAAATTGGTCTCCAATCTGGTGATTTGTTTCAAAATTGGTAGAAAGAGACTTCATAACTCATTTTATTTATTGTTTCTGTTGTTTTGTTTAATAATTTTGGATATTTAAAATGTCTTTCTGTTCCAGCGTTTAAATGTTCATTAGAATTTAAAGTTTATTGTTCTTTGAGAATTACTTGGAAATTGTCAACAATATTTATCACAATAACTTCTGGGACAATATATCGTCCAGAAAAATTTGTTATTGTGACAGGCATAATTTTGATATTTATTGTAGAACCTAGACAAAATGTTTCTGTTTTTGCAGTGCATATAAAGGCAATTGACTGTCAGATTCAGTTCAAATAAGCAGATAATTTAGTTTATTTCCTTAAACAAAATTACACATTTTGAGGCATCAAAATACAGAATCTTATCCAGTTTTTTTAGGAACTGTGTCAGAGGTTGTGTGCAGCAGCGATTCTGGCTGACATTCAAGAACAGCTGAGTAACTGAAGCGGATTAGTCGGTGCAGAAGTTGTGGATTCACTAAGCTTAGCACCTTGCTAACTGTTTCAGAGAAGCCACACGCTTAATACAAAGTCTATTTAATGCAGTACTATGCAGATTTACAATCTGTTATGTCACATATAAAAATAAAGTTAAGTGGACATTTTGGTATTTTAAGGGCAAAAATGATAATAATTCATATAAACAACAACAACAAAAAAAATTTGGCAAAATAATTTGTTTCCAAATCAGTTTCTTTCAATAAAAAAATTATGAAACTTTATCAGAAACTGCAGGTCTGTGTCTGGTGAATTTTTGGTTAAAACATGTTTGTTTTTCATTCAGCGGGTAGAAAATCCACATATATTACTCAAGTAAGAGTAAAAATACTTCATAATAAAACTACCCAATTAATTGTAGTTGATTAAATGTAACTAATTACTACAGAGCTCTGCTTATCCGTAGTAGGAAGGAAACTACAATCATTTATACAGTCGACCCTGAGCAGCAAATCCCATTAGGTGGATGAATAATCTTTGCTATATGCAGACATTCACTAAAAGTACAAGAGGAGATATAAAATATGCAAACTATTCATCTGAAAACCAATTATTTTCCAGTTCCATTTTTAGACGTCAGACAGCGGTTACAGGAGTCAGACTGATTTATTTATCCCGCTGAGTCTTGGACTCCATGATGTTCTGCCAAACCAGATCGCTCATCCGATCCAATCCTTGCATGATTTTGTGTCAGCGTTCCAAAGAGTTTTCCTGTAAATAATTAATGCGGCTGAAGTCAGGCGACTCTGCAGCTCCAGGACAGTCAGCTCTCTCAGATCTTCTGTTTTTCGGTCCTGGTGCAACGTTGAATCGTCCCCCAGGCAAACACCTCAACCTGAAATAATTAGTTCCTATATTTCACTGTTTGTCTGATTAATTATTGTGCACCAGAAGCTAACGTTATTGCTGTCGCTCAGCAGGTGTTGAATCGAAATCTGTTTCGTTTAGTTTGTTGTTCCGCACTAAAAAAAAGAAGAAAATGAATCTCCAGATTTAAAAAGTTATGATAATTTGTTACATGTAAACAAATGAAGTTTGTCAAACTTGGATAAACGAAATTTAATCTCTCGTTAATGAAATTAATTAAATTATTTTTAAGTTGGATCGCCATTTTTTTCAGTGTGGTTTCACTAAACTGGCTTCACATGATAAATAATGTGAAGCCACATATTTATGTGGCTTCACATAAATATATATGTTATATAAATTTATATTATTTATATTATATAAATATATAATATAAATATGTGAAGCCAGAATTTTAAAATTCCTCAGAATTTTAAAATTAGATGATGTAAAAATTCATCAAATTTTTACAAAATAGTTAATATAACAACGTTAGTGCAAAAAATTATGACAGCTTAGTCAGCTTTAAGAATATTGTGATTAGGAAAAAAATCACAATATCAACTATTTTTCCTCAGAATTCAGATTTATTTAGAATTTCGACTTTAAACTCAGATTTTGACTTTTTTTTTTCCCTCGAAATTTTGACTTTTTTTCCTCAGAATTTTACTTTTTTCAGAATTCTGACTTTTTTTATCTTAGAATTCTGACTTTTGTTTCTTTTTGTTTCAGATTCTTCACTTTAAACTTCTGAGATCAAAGGTCAGAATTCTGAGGAAAAAGTCAGATTTTGTTTTTGCCCTAATATTCTTCCGTATATCATAGCAAAAAATCTGCTCTGTTGCCAACATAACATAAATATTAATTTAAAGCAATACTTGCACAAAAGTTGTATTATGTTGGATTATTAAATATTTTTTGACTGCATTTTTCTCTTCCATCAGGTTTTATTGTGTTTGTTTTCTTAGTTTTGAAAACCCTCTTGAAAGATAAATCAGACTTTTTTTAACACTTCCCCTAATTTCTTCCATTACTTTAATAAGTATTTATAGTAAATAATTGTTGAAACTACTTGAGGTCTTTAAAGTTTACAGTCAACTTGAGTTTAATGAGGTTCAGGTAATTAAATGGCTGAATAATTTCAGATATTGCTGTGTTCATGTTTTGCCACATAGTGGCACTGCATGAATGGATGTACTACATATGACCCCGACTGCATGAGCTATAAAATGCTTCCTAATGCAAAACCTTCACATTTACAATTCAGCCTCATCAGCAGCTGAAACGTCTGTTAGTATTTATAATTACTAAAGGTTCTAAAAATATCCTCCCATTAATATTTCCCTTCTGCTCAGTTGATTTTTGTGCTGGGATGTTGCAGAACCGAGACGCTGATGGATATGAACTCAGTTTTTATTTAACCTGAATTCACAGCTGGTTAAACAAATGTAGCCGTTTTTTAAATGTTGTTAGTAATGAAGAATGGAGAATGCTTTGATTGGCTGGAAGAGAGCGTAAGAGGTTGACATGCTAGCAGTGTGGTTATTTCTGTGCTGGCTGACCTACTAATGTTTACATGTAGTGCATCATGCCTGCTAGGCTCGTCAGGTAGCTTCCAGCCTCATCCTGACACGTTTCTTTCATTTGTCTCCTGCTTGTTTTTATTTTTTCTTCTTCTTCCAACATCTGGGTAGATGTTGGTATCAAATCCAGTCTTAAAAATTTGCTTTTGGCTTTTTCTGTGCAAATTTTTACTGTGTATTTTTAGTCAGAGCTGGATAATAACTTATTACATTTATTGAGTAATGTTTTTGAAACAAAATCTACGTTTTGGAGTATTTTTACTAGGTTGTAATTTTTATTTCTACTTGAGTAATTTTATTATGAAGTATTTTTACTCTTACTTGAGTAAAATTTCTGGATTTTCGAACAGAAAATTCACCAGACAGACACACACACCTGCAGTTTGTGTTAAAAGTTTCAGAAGTTTTTATTGAAAGAAACTGATCTGGAAAAATTTTGAATTATTGTCGTTTCGATCCTAAAATACGAAAATGTCCATGTTACTCAGACAAGTAAGAGTAAAAATACCCCTTAAAGTAAATTTTTTCAAAAAGATTACTCAAGTAAATGTAACTAGTTACAAACTGATCAAATTATCAATCATTAAATATTTAGAAATTACATCATTAGATGGACTAAAATATAAAGTTAAGTGGAAATGTTGGTGTTTGTTTTTCATTCAGTGGGTAGAAAATAGAGAAATTTTACTCAAGTAAAAGTGAGAATCACAAGTAAAAACACTCCTAGAAGTGTTTTTTCAAAAGTTACTGAAGTAAATGTAACTAGTTATTACCCAGCTCTGCTGTAGTTTATAAAGTTGATTTTTTGTCAGAATCTTTTTCCATTTTTTCTTTTTTTTGTTGTTGTTTTCTTCGTTGACCCCAAGTGATGCTTTGTTCTCTTGCTGCTCTGCATTCTTCCACTTTCTGTCTTATTTACCGTCACGCTGAGTTGTTTGTTTTCAACTGAAGGTGAGAAGCCAAAGGCAGCGACAGAGACACCACTGTGTGTGTGTGTTGGTGTGTGTGTGTGTGTGTGTGTGTGTGTGTTGTAGCCCAGATGGCCCAGCCGTCAGCATCAAGAGCCTCATCTGAGCTTTGAGTTGTTTGACTTCCACTGCCCTTCTTTCTTTCGTCTTTTTTTTAAACTCATTTCTCACTGAAATCCAAAACGTTAAACTGGTTTCATTTAACTAAAAGGTAATTACCAAAATATTGCTACTTATATTTAATTTACTAGTGAGCCATTTGTTCATTTCCTTCTTTGTTTTTTTGTTTTTTTTTCTGTCTTAATAGTTTCCATATAAATTCAGAAGGTAATTTGTTAGATTAAATCAACTGCATACAAAAACCATAAACTTTTATTTATTGTTTATTTATTTGGATCCTCACTGACCATTGCAGTAACAACAACTACTCTTTCTGGAGTCCACATCATAAAAAAACTATTTATTACAAAAATAGTTACACGCACTTAACATAATATTAGAAACATGGCATGTTAATCCATAAAAGCACAGTTTTAGCACTTTATGTAATGTGTGTAATGTGTTTTTGCAGTTTGCTCTACTAGATTTGGTTTTTGGATCGCTTCTTTTTTTGGTTTTTAACAGAACCGAAACGCATAGAATTCTGCATCTACATGTTACGGTTGTCATAGTCAAGCTAGCATGACTGAACTACTTCCCTCCCTCTCTCTCGCTATTTTTTCCATAATTAAAACTTTTTCCTGACCTTGTTACATAGTTGTCAGCACTGCATCCCTTTTTCTTTAATATATCTGGCATATATTTATGATTTATCGTGTTATATTGACAACGTGATAGCTAAAACCAATGCTAATTATTGTCGGCTAGCAGCTTTTTGCCCTCCAGCAGGGAGATTATGACGGGATCTTTACACACTGGTGCTAGTCTGGACACACAATGAGTTAAACTGTCTCTAAACTTGATAGTTCATTATTAGTTTTAATACTAGAACATGAAAAGACTGGCCAGAAGGTAATATTATGTTCTCCAAACGGCTGAGTTCTCAGCAGTTTAGATTAATGATTATTCTTGGCAAAAAGGAGGGCAGCAGACATAAAAAAAAGAAAAGAAACTCAAGGCAAGGACCAGCTGGGTCAAACTTGTTTCCAGCTGAGAGGATGGCGAGCCACTATAAATTATTGCCTGATTATAGAGGCTAAAGCAGAGTCAAAATTATTCCTCTGGGGCTGGAAGTTCGAAAACACTCTTCATGCAAGTTGATGTTCATATTATGTTCACTGGGACAGTGAATTAAACCTAAAACATTTATTTAAAAAATGTCTAACATTGTTGAACTGTTTCTGCAGGTAAAGTAACCAAAATATTTTAATTGGAAATCACAAGCTGCGTTTCATTTTACAAATGTTCGCAAAAAATTAATTTTTACTGTTGTGGTGTTTCAATTAAATAAGAGAAGAAATTAAAATCACACAAGAATAATTTGTCCAGTGATAAGTAATTGAAAAACATGCCATGCGAATAAACTCCAACTACTTCCTGTTGTCTTCTTCTTCATGGTTTCTGACAGAAGTAACATCCAGCAATTGATCTTGTGTCTCATGAAGTTTTGTGAAATAAACCAATTTTGATACAGAAAACAAAAACTCACCTCATTCTAGAGCCAAAAAGTGTTTATCAAACATTATTTCATTTTTTTCATAACTGTTGTGTTTCCATTAAGCAAATTTATTTTCGTAATGTCAAAATGCGCAATTTCATTCTCAATGGAAACACAGCTGGTGATTTATGTTTAAAAAAATTATGAAAACAAGCTGAAAGTGCGTCAATCGTCTTTGGGTTTTTTTGTTATTATCCTTTAAACTGATTATTTGATTGAGAACAAATTCCAATTTTCTATAACAGCCTTCTCGGAAAACATTTAAACGTCTTACAACAAAATATCATAAAGCAGAGAAAAAATAACAAAAATATAATCATATTCATACTGACTAAATGTACTATCATAAACATAAAAGTATATATGTATATTGATCAAGTACTATGGTTTTTACCAGAGGTGGTACCAAAGTAAGAGTAGCACATCTTCGCATATTTTTACTCAAGTCAAAGTAAAAAGTAGCCATGAAAGCAATTCCTCAAGAAAAAAAGAATTTGGTGTAAAACATCTGCGCAAGTACTGATCAAATTATCAATCTATTTAATTTTATTTAAAAATTACATCATTAGATGGACCGAAATATAAAGTTGAGTGAAAATTTTGGTATTTAAAGGACCAAAACAACAATAATTCACATTATTTGCAAAAAAAAACTAAATCAGGCAAAAATATTTTTTTCAAATCAGTTTCTTTCAATAAAATAAGTTTTTTAAAGTAAAAAACTTATGAAACTTTAACAGAAACTGTTGGTGTGTGTTTGTGTCTGGTGAATCTTTGGTTAAAACATGTTTGTGAGTAGAAAATCCAGAAATTTTACTCAAGTAAGAGTAAAAATACTTCACAATAAAATTACTCAAGTAAATGTAAAAAGTACAGCAGAGTAAAAATTTTTGTAAAATAAATTTTTTTCCAAAAAGTTACTCATGTAAAGCTAATTAACTGTAACTCTGTTTCTTACTGAGTTGGTATTGAAGCTTTCATCTTTTTTGCAAGTTTTATTTACTGAACTTTCCAATTTAATATTATATATGAAAACATTTATTATTGAAGTAACTATAACGAGGTGAATATAACACAGACTGTAGAGTTTGCACATTTTACTAGTTTAATATAGTTTATGTGCTGACATAGCAGATGTGCAAACACCGAGGTGTTGAGTAAAAACCTGCAGGGTCATCGAGGAAAAAAAACAGCTGCTTAGCTGTTAATGAAACTCTGCTGGACATGCTCTAAAAATAGACTGCAGCAATTAAATAATGTACATGCAAGTTCCCATCCTCAATATCTCACTGTACATAGCTGACAGTTGAGCTCTTACAGTTATTGAATTAAATTTTAATACAAGGTTCCTTTCATAAAACTAAAGTTCAGACCTTTTAATTCCCCAGTTCAGCATCATTTTTGTTTTCTTAAATAAGCATTTGCTCCAGCTGCAGGTCCTTTCTGAGAATATCACAACAAGCTGTGGAGTGTTTTTAACCAGCTGAAGAATGGCAGCACTGTGTTTTTCCATATTCCTCTATTTTTGCTGCCGTTTTGCTCCAAATTGCCTTCTACAGAAAGAGAGTCAAGGTGAAAGTGGTAATTGAACACTTTGCACTATTTATACCTCATACTGCAAATAAAAATGTTTCAAGGAAAGATACTCCAAAAACAAAATCTTACTAAGTAATTTCAGTCTGGTTTCTAGTGCAAATATTTTAGTTCACTTGAAATAAGACAAACTTACAAGTAACTTTTCAGCAAGATATAGCAGCTTGTTTTAAACACAATATTGATGAAAACGTTCTAGTTCCACCTGGAGACTCCCAGGTCCAGGTGGGACTTCCAGAAGAGAAAGTAAGCAACACTATTTGCTTAATTTCTTCTCTTTTGACAAAGGTTTTAACTAGATTTAACTGGTTAACCCGCAGTCTTAGCGCGACGCTCAGGAAGAGCGCAGCAGATGTCACGGTCGGCCAACTGCTTAATCCATCAGGTAAAAAGCTCAGATGGGATCCAAACGACCTCTCTTAGAAACTAGGATGGGTCAAACTCCGCTCATTCATTTTCAGCTTACAGAAAAACTCCAAATAAAGAAAAGTAAACATTGTGCACTGTGCGTATGGCTGTGATATAACAGCACTAAGGTGCCATTTTGCTTAGATTGGCATTAAGACTAAAGTAACCATGGATGTTCATAGGATAATGAGGGAGGCAATTTTATTGGTATAGATTCAGTATTCATAGATTTTCTGTGGACCATAACCCCAAATTATTGCTGAAATAGTGTCTGTTTGTGACTTACTACTTGAAGTAAATCTAAAATGTTTTAAAAATGCAGCTTGGGAGGCTGAAATATTGAGACTCAATGGTGATTAACACGATATTAGCTGCGGTTTGCTAAGCAGCCAATCAAGGAGCCCCATTTATTTTCCTTAGTGCTGATTGGTTGTTCCTCCAACAGCAGTGAGGGAAAACTGTGAATGTTAGCTTCTGTGGCAGTGTTAAGTGTTAAAAATAATAATAATTTGAAGTAAATTTCATAACTTTTCTGCTATTATAATCTCCCAATTTCAAGAAAATAGTGTCCCAGAATCAAGTTTTTACTACACAAACCTACATTGAGCCAAATAAATTATTGTATTCAATGGAAAGAGCACAACTGCAAAGTGATGTTTGTTCAACATTAGCAGAATATCAACAAAGATAGGTACAGGTCGGTTTCTAAGCTAGCTGTTTCCAACTGTTGTCCGTCTATGAGGGTTAGGGACAAATGAGCTCGACTCGAACAAGTAGAAATCATGAATAAAATGGCAAAAACAACTTTGGAAAACAATTTCAGTCGCTCTGATCAATACTCCCGTCCATCTTTTCCGACGTCCGTCATGGCGCATCGAATGGTTAAGTGACGTAGTTGCAAATGGTGAATTTCTCTTTCTGTGTCTTGTTTCTATTTCTCATTGATTTTTGTGTTGGGAGGCGGGCTAAGGGAGTCAGTGGAGCGAACCGGGAGAGAAAGAGAGAGAGAAGGACAGCGAAAGAGAGGGAGAAGCAAACAGTCATAGAGACAGAAACAGAGGAGACAGAACCGGGACTGCCGCTGCTACCGAGGAAGGGACATACATTCTGACACACATTTTTAAAATTTTATTTTATCTTTTTACTGCACACACATACAGCCAGGTCGACACACTCCCACTGAAAACACACGTGCTAACCCACTTCGACACACATTTACACATGCTGAAGCCCAGGCAGACAGGGACCATGTTGCTCCTTGCGTCCTGACCAGCTATGAGGATCCCACTGATGAAGATGATGCTGATGAGAGCAATGAAGAGTGTGAGGGAGAGGACGCTGGCCTGCCACAGCTGAGGGTGGCGGTGGGATTTGGCGAAGGGGGGCGCTGGTAGAAGAGCAGGGGACGGCGGGACAGGATGGAGCGCGGTTGATACAACACATGCATGCGTGTGTGTGTGCGTGTGTGTGGGTGTGTAAGCGTGAGCAAGCGCGTGGAGGTGTGTGAGTGAGGAAAAGTGTGCATGAAGGCTAGGATGCCCCCCCAGCGTGGGACCAGCTAGCTAACGTTAGCCACATGTTGTGCCACTGCAAAGTAGCATGCACCAACAACACCATATCTCTGATGTTTGGATGCAAGGTAAGTGGAGTTGGGAAGGACTTGGTGTGAGTTTGTTTCCTGCAGCAGAATGTGAGGAAAGGTTTGCTTGAGATGGAAAAACGAGGAAAATAAAAGCAGGTTTAGTTAGTTTGATATTTGACAGGATTCTGTTGAGTTTTGTTTCAAACAGAAAGTCTTTCATATTGTTAAAGTCAGAGTTGGGTAGTAACTAGATACGTTTACTCAATTACATTCACTTCAGTTACTTTTGTGAAAAAATAAACTTTTAGGAGTAAACATGTTTTAACCAAAAATCCACCAGACACAAACACAAACCTGCAGTTTTTATTAAAATTTCTTATTGAAAGAAACTGATTTAGAAAAAAACATCTTTCTCCTGATTTTATTTTTTTGTTACTTATATAAATTATTGTAATTTTTGTCCTTAAAAAAAACACTTAATTAATTCCACTTAACTTTACAGTTTGGTCCGTTTGATGATGTAATGTTTAAATGTTAAATGATTGATAATTTGATCAGTTACTCAGTACTGAAGTAGACGTTTTACCAAATACTTATTACTGCTACTTGAGTAAATTCTTTGACTTTTTAATTGAATAAAAAATATGTGGAAGTAGTGCTACTTTCACTTGAGTACAATTTTGAGGTTCTCTGTCTGGTTAAATGAAAGTAATGCAACTTCTCACTGAACACTGTAAGATCGCAGGTCAAAAGGTCGCAAGCTATTTAATGTTTCTGTTTGCAACCAGTATGATTCTATGGATGTTGGGAAGTAATTATTGTGTTGTTTAGGTTTGTGGTGATGTTATCAAACCGTTTCTGATTAAATTCTGACAAAAGGTTGAGAAGATTTGCAGGAGTCACAACTTAAGTGTAATTAAAAATAACTCCAATAGACTCCTTACTTATGGCATCCTGTTAGAGCCAGATGTTACTATTTAGACAGTAAAGTCTAAACAAAGAAAAACACCAAAAATACTTTATAAAATAATGCTTGTTTTGTATACTTTGTATAAATTTGGTGTTGACTCCAAAGCAGGTGTAACGTGTCCTAAAAAATAAGAAAGAAGACACCATGCGTATTAAATTAAAGCTGCATTATGCAACTTTTATACTTATCTTATGACAGTATCATGTAAAACCGATAATCTGTGAAATAATCTGTGAAACTAACTGCAGAAATACATCATTCAGTCAGAAACAACCAGTCAGCGCGAGGGGGAGGGTCTTAGCGTTGTCAATCATTCTGTTAACTCTGTGCTTAGCTGCAGCTGGTTCACCACAACTTGGACTGCGACGAATGCTAATGCTAGTTAGCATAGCCTCAGATGCCTGTTTCCTTTTGTTTTCCCGCCATTAGCACATTGAGCAGCGTACCGGAGGTTGATTGACAGCGCTAAGACCCTCTTCCTGGCTCCGATTGGTTGTTTTTAACCAGGATTGGTGGATTTTTATTTTTTTTGAAGTGCAGCCCAAAGTTTTCACAGATTATCTCTCACAACATAGTTACATTTTTAATAAAAGTTGCACACTACATCTCTGAAACTAATAAATATTTTAAGGTAGTTTGGAAACATTTGCATGCTCTGTTGAATATTTCCAAAGCACGAGTTTCCCATTCTGAATCGACTTTTCATTAAGAAACTGTTAAACTTCTTATTCTATTGAATTTCTTACACACATGCTAATTATGC
Source organism: Brachyrhaphis roseni (assembly GCA_903066815.1). Classification (NCBI taxonomy): domain Eukaryota; kingdom Metazoa; phylum Chordata; class Actinopteri; order Cyprinodontiformes; family Poeciliidae; genus Brachyrhaphis; species Brachyrhaphis roseni. Next base: position 66,109 of record CAEFZY010007445.1, on the reverse strand, counting down.
AACATTAGCGAATCAGTACAACCTAAATCATCAGTACTCTGAAAGCACTGAGCGGAAAACCTATGCATCAAATATTAAACTTCCATCCAAGCAGTTTAAGCAGCGATTTCTTTGACGTGTTGGTGCATTTTTAAATAGTGCATTCATAAAGAGCACTAAGAAATCCACACCTGGTTGAGCTAAAGTGTGGGAGACACAAACACTTCATTTCCTCTCCCTGCTCTTTGAGTGTTGAGCACTTTGGGCTGCAAGGAGAATATTTAGTTCCCACAAGTAAGCGTGCAATATTCTGTTATGATAAAACCGCAGGACTCTGCTTGTAAATGAGTGCATACATTCATGGCTACAGTGCAGCACTGAGGCTATAATGATATGTATGGACTCTACTTCTGTCCTATTAGATCATCTCAGCGTGACAGCCTGTTAGATAGAGGCTGGCCGAGAGACAACAGCTACGCTGCAGCCAGAGAGGGAAGAACGAGTCAACAGAAACGCGCTCAGCTGAAAGAGCCGTAGTTTTGTCCTCTACAAGTAAAGCTAGGCAGGATATAGAGAGACGAGGATAAACTGGGATCGTGGAGTCTGCAATGATTTTGTTTGGGATTATGTTACGTTTTTTTGGTTTGTTGATCAGATGCTAAGTGTTGAAAAGGCTGCTTTGCTAATTACAATGTTAAAGTTTTTAAAAATAAACACAAAAGCTGAAGTATAATTTTTTTTTTCACACATTTGCTCAAACTGTCATCATGTCATGACAGTTTATGAGACAGACATTATATGAAAAGATGGCTCCCGAACAAAATCAACCAATCAGAGCCAGGAGGAGGGTCTTAGCGCTGTCAATCAACCTGTTGTACTCGCTGTATTTCAATGACATGTTGGGATTGTGGTGTCTGCAATGATTTTGGTTTGTAATTATGTTAAGTTTCTTTTTGAGTTTATTGTTCTGATGCTAAGTGTTGAAAAGTCTTCTTTGTTGAGTCTTTTTGTTGCTTAAACTCTAGCGAGTAAAACTTCATTTTTATAGCACTTTTCTAGAGAACTAAAAACATTTAAAAGTTGTTAAAATTTAACATGAAAGCTGCAGTATAATAAAATGTTGGGTTTTTTTACATATTTGTTAAAGCTGTCACCATTTTGTGACAGTTTATGAGACATAATGTATGAAAAGACCCGCCAAAATCAACCAGTCAGAGCCAGGGGGAGGGACTTAGCGCTGTCAATCATCCTATTGTACTTGCTGATAAATGTGCTAATGGCAGAGAAACAACTTACTGTTCTAGGACACTGTTTTTCCACTCTCAATGGTGGCCATGCTAACTATGGAGATGTGCAGTGCCACATGGAGAGTGATGGACAGCGCTAAGACCCGCCTTCTGGCTCTGATTGGCTGGGAAAAGGCAGAGGAGTTTGTTTTATTCCCCACAGATTATCTGTCTCATACCAAACTGTCACGACATAGTGACAGTTTCAACAAATATATGAAAAAATATTTTTATAAATATTACATGCTGCAGCTTTAAGACAAGATAAGTAAATCAAAAGCAGATTTAGTTTCTTTGTTCAACCAGAAAAATCCTTTTATTTATTTATTTTTTTTTGACTGATCAATTATTTAAATAAAAATAATAATAATTGGGAAAGAGTTATATGGTTCATATTGTTGGTCGATATCGTTATCAGCTTTTTGAGCCCCAGTCCCCGTTGCCATAGCAACGTAACAAATGATATTTAGGTATAGGTTTTTGTTGTTGTTTTTCACAAAAAAGACATCACATGACTAAAGAGATGTGAGAGATAATACTATATAAGATTTAGATAGGTAATCTAACACTAGATTGCACAGCTAAATACCAATTTAGCCCTCAGATTATAATCTAGGCATCTTTTTTTTTTTATCAAACAGCATTTTCAGCTAGGATACACTTAGCACATAATTTGATATTTTTGCTTAATCTAGGTAAAATTGAGTTCTTCTCTTTTAAATCTGCAGATTGTTTATCTGTAGGCTCCCATAAAGAAAAGATAATATGAATCAATTTAATGCGACTAAGATCGCACTGAGACGGGCGATAAACGATGAAACATAAACATGTTGTAAATACATTTTAAATGCATGAGAATCAGCTGCTTTTATTTTTACCTCGCCTGCATTGTGTCCATTTCTGAGTGTGTTTAAGTGCCTCCGAAGATAAATCAAGACCACCTTAACTAGGTCAGACATTTGAACACATTCAAAATAGATGAATCTGTTCTTCTATTTCTGTAAAGGTCTGCGTGTTTGTCCGCAAGACGCTTCACGGACTGCTACCCTCTTGAAGTCAAGCAGGAAAAATCTTCCTTTAAATCCAGATTTCCTTTGATTCCTGCTTAAATTTGCCAAAAACCGGAATCTTCTGTGGGAAAATATACATTTTATTAAATAAAAACAACAGATTTTATCTCAGTTGCAACATTTAAAATGTCATAGCAGTGACACAATTTTAAGGAAAAGATTTTAAAATTCCTTAACAGATATATTTGGAAACATAATCATATTTCTGACACTATTAAAAGAGTTTATCTGCTATCCACCACCAATAGGAGCTTTTTTTGCTGCATGCAGACCTACAACGCATTAAAGATAGCGATGTGAAGGATGGAAAGAATGGGATGATGCAGGGAAAGAGAGAAAGATGCAGACGTGTGTGTGCATGTGTGTGTGTGTGAGAGAGAAGTTCCTTACGGCAGAGGATCCCCTGCTCTTTCATATCTCACCAAGCGTGACTAACGCCTGGCTTTACTCTGTCACACACACACACACACCCGCAGAAAGACACACACACATGTACCAGGATGCTGAATCTGCTCCCAATCTAGTCACGTTTCTCTGGCTATGCAGGACTGGCTGACACACTAACACATGACAGCAAGCGCGTACACACACTTCACATCTTCCTGCGTCTCTAAATGTATGTATGTTAGAGCCGGGGTGTGTGTGTGTGTGTGTGTGGCCAGGCTTAGTTCTGATTAAAAAGGCTCATGTTTGGTAGCCAACACACAAACAGAAAAAAAATCCATTTTAAATGACTTTTATTTATATATTCATTCATTTAGAGGTGTTTTACCGTCTAAATAAAAGTAGAAATGATTGAAATGACGGTTAAGTGCGCGCGTGTTTGTGTGGCTGAGAGCAGAGGGCAAGCGCGTGCAGCGTTGTGACAACACTGGAGCCAGGGTTTCCTCATGGTCCTAGCGCCCCGCCGTTCAAATCCTTCCCGCCACATTATTTTTCCCGGCGCTTTTGACTAATTACCGACATGACAGCGAGCAACAAAACATCATGGCGAGAGGCGGGGAGAAAATAAACCGGGCTGAATGTCAGGAGAAGGGTAAGACCGGCTCGTTTTGTCGATGCTGGCCTAAATGAGGTTAAAGTGTGGAGCAGTGGAAGTGGGTTTGGGGCATGTCGGTTTGAATTCATAGGAAGTGGATGTTGTGGTGTTATGCGCTCCCCGGTGTAAAGCAGCCGCCCACTGCCTGCCTGAAAAAACAAAACAGTTTCAAAAATAGACCTTTTTCTGACCAAGAGCATAGTCAACTCTGTACGGAAGAGGATTAGGACCACTAGGGGCAAAAATAAGACAGTTCTGACTTTAATCTCGGAATTCTGAGATTAAAGTCAGAACTGTCTTTTTTTTTTTTCCAGTCTCAGAATTCTGAGAGAGAAGTCAGAATTCTGACTTTAATCTCAGATTTCGGAATTCTGAGATTCAGAATTCTCTGAATTGTCAAAATTCAGAATTCTGAGAAAAAGTCAGAATTCTGAAAAAAAAAGTCAGAATTCTGACTTTAATCTCAGAATTCTGAGGAAAAAAGTCATATTTCTGAGATTAAAGTCAGAACTGTTTTATTTTTTTTCCTGTGCCCCTAATCCTCTTCCGTAGCTCTATGATCACATTTTTTGGATTATTTTGCTCATTTTCTTCCATTTGGCTCAATTATTAACATATTTGTATTATTATTAGAAAAAAAAATCTCCATTGGATTGTATAACATTCACATTATATTACCTTAGAAATAGCAGAGGTGGCAGAGTACCCAAAAATTGTACTCAGGTCAGAGTACTTCGACATATTTTTACTCAAGTAAAAGTAAAAAGTAGCCATCCAAGTAATTACTCAACAGTAAAAAGTCTGCTCAAGTACTGAGAATGTTATCAACTTTTCAGTCACTTAATACTTAAAAAATTACATAATCAGACAGACCAAAATGTAAAGTTAAGTGGAAATGTTGGTATTTTAAGGACAAAAATGACAATAATTCACATAAGTAGCAAAAAATAAAAATCTGGCAAAAGAAAATTTTTTCAAATCAGTTTCTTCCAATAAAAAACTTTTGAAACTTTAACAAAAACTGCAGGTGTGTGTCTGGTGAATGTTTGGTGAAAACATGTTTGTTTTGCGTTTCCTGTTTGTGTTTAAAGATGGATGATTGATTGATGCCTAATTGGTATAGTGAACAAACTTTTGTTTTCTTCAAACTGTTCCTTTTCACTCAAAACCTTTGCTCATGTCAACATGAAATAAAGAAATACATAAACCATAAATAAAATGCATTTTATTAACCTCATTTTAATTTATCATGCAATTATTTGATTAGTATTATTACACCATTATTATTTGATATGTTTTATCAGTATAATCAAATTTTTTATATAAATAGATGCATATCCACACACAGTATTGTGTGTTTTTGCCGTCTGTTGGCTACCTACAGAGAGGTCAAAAGGTCATGGTATTATTACTGCCTGGCTCTCTGCAGGGGAGGTGAATCTGTCTCTTATCTTAGCTACAGGCTCTGTTTGTCTGATAGGAGCGTTAATTTATCCTACTGTACCCTGAACTCACCATGACGCAGTTACACCCTGAACAAAGTCGGCTCAGAAACTTCTGGTCTCTGACTTTATGGCATCTCGTAAATCACCCGGATTCAACATAAAATACCTTATTAATGAGGTCTGTTTATATTCAGTTTTCTCAAGAATGATTACATGGAGGCTTACTAGGAAAGTTTCCTAGTAAACTATAGGAAAGCTTCCTAGCCTCCTAGCTTCCTAGCAGTCTAGGAAACTAGCAACTTTCCTGTACAAGACATTTGTAAGTTTAAAATCATTGTTTGTTAAAAAATAGGCTGTAAAATTCTCCTATTTTTCTATTTTTAAAATTTTTAATTCATTTGGCAGGAACAACATACACTATTTAAAATACCCCAGAATTAACCAAAATGCTTTTTTTCATCTGTTGTCCCTGGACAATGAATAATTTGTCTTGCTAAAAACAAGCAAAGGTTATAAAAACAAGGTCAAAATGACTTAATTAAACACATTTTGTCAATAAATACAAACAGCAAATACAAAACAAAGGAAACTACAGCATAAACATTATAACAATACAAGAATATTTCTGGCTGTGAATATTTCTGTAGTTGTCAATCATGAAGTTTTCCTGATAATGTTTGCCTTTTGATCTTTTACGAAGCTTTTTGTGTATGAATAGTTTAATCTAAATAAAGTTACCTTGACTTCCCCTCCTTGTACAAATTATCAATGCCATCAAAAATTGATCAAATGTCTTTGCAAATTCACCAAGAGTATTTGAGCGTAACCCCAGCTCTGCGTTAGAGGAGTTATGAATGCATGTGGGTTGGATGAAGCAGAATGTCCTTGAACGCCCCAGAGAGAAATGTACCTTTAAACTCTGCTAAATTGTTAAACAGTATTCTTCGCAGAGTAGTACGACTTTGCTGGTGTCACTGAAAATCCCTATGTGAGCATTTAGAGACGTGGTTATAAGAGCCCTAAAATATGAATGGGATAAATGAATCTGAAATACAAGTGTGCCAAAATGAAACTGATTTTAAGGGGACGTATTATGCAAAATTCACAGTTATCACATTTTTGTACTTCCGTTTGGGTTTCTACTGCTTCTAAAAACAACCCAAGCGCTTAAAAAAATAGTTTTTTGGCAGTAAGTTAATGTTTTTTGGTGTTTAGAAAATGAGCTTTTGTAAAAGTCAGCATGGACTGCCCCGTTGCCTAGCAACCACAGCAGAGTTCCGCTCGTTACCTAGCAACCCAAGCTGAGCTCCAGCACGTTTCTTCAGCTGGTTTTACCGCTATATGCGTTGCACAATGGCTGCTGGAAAAGTCTTTTGTTGTTGACTTACCACCTGCTGCGTTCTTGTTGGTTGTGCAGGAGGCTCCACTTCTGCTTTTCAAAGACGTACGGTTGTCTAATTGCTCATCCGTTTGCAGACATTTTCACGTGCGAGTGTAAACGTTGAGTTAGGGGCGAAGCCAGCAGCATCTTATAAGGCTTCAAAGTGACAGGAGGCCCTTAAATAAAGAAGTGATCACACTGAAATCTCATCTAAGGATGATTTTGTGTAAAACATTAAATGGAAATGTTTTGTTTAGGCCATAGACCGATTCGAACCTGTACAAGGAAGCGTAATAGGTTATCTTTAATGAAAAAACTGCTAAACTGTTTGGTATTTTTTGTCTGATAACATCTGTGCCCTTTTTCTTTGGATTTGTGTTGTTGACATTTTAATATGTGTAAATGTAAAATGACTTAAGGACGTTCAGTAGCAATTATTACCATGCAAAACATTATTTCTGTTTGTTTAAACAGCTAAGCAGTCTTTCTGTATAAGAGCCACAAATACTTTTAAATGAGCGCTTCACACATTTTACAGCAAATTCTCACTGTACCTTCCCCCAGGTGAGGATCAAACTGCGCTTTCAGGATATAATTTATGAACTTGTCATTTACCGAACGGAGGGAAGAGATTGTTTCTAGATTGTTTTTAATTGGAGGTGCAGCTTTTGCTGGAATTACTCTGTCATCTTGATGTGAGCCATGTTTTGTCGTGCAGCTTAAAAAAGCCATCTGTATTTCATAGCACGTCTTGTTTTCTCAGATTGTTTTAAGTCCAAAAGCAAAACATAAAATAAAAGATTAAGATCCATGGATCCACTAAATGAGCTCAGTGAGTAAATGACTTTGTGCTGATGTAATTTTCTGTACTGAGGGTCTTCCTCCTTGCTGCTCAGCCAGCTGAATGTTATATTCACATCTGGCATCATAGCGTTCACCCCTCCCCCATCAGCTTTCCTTTTACTGTCTGTATTTTGTCCTTTATAGGAAGATAAAATACCTAATACTTCATAAAGGAGCTGCAGAGTGTTTGTAAAAGCTGAGTTAGACAGAGGAGAGCGGTCGGTGTGGCTCTCTGTTGCAACTGAAAGAGGCATGATGAGGATGTACAGTTATGAGGAAGAGAGACTAACTCCCTGAGGCAGTTAGTCCCCTCTTCACCGTCCTGGCTCAGTTTTTTATTTATTTAATTAGGTTTTTTTTGTGTTGCCTGAAAACTTCTGCTTCCAGCCGTGCGTGTGAGTCGGGGCGGTCATGCATGTGCAGGACGGGAAGCTCAGGAAACAATTACTGTCATGCTGGGTGTACACCTGCACTGGCCCATGTGCTTACACTAAGAAAATGTCCGATCTAACATCTAATTACACATGCATGTGTGCACACACTCACGCTCTGTTTGGCTCTTTAAAGGAGCAGTACTACGTCAAATCAACGGTTTTTGTCATGTTGTGACAAAAACATACCTGGAGTGTTTCTTTGGTTCTTTAGTGCATTTTGGAGAAAACCTTTAGTCTCCATGGCAACCATTCAGCTGTGCAAAACGCCTGGACTGCCCTAGCCCCGCCTTCGAGGCACAGCTCCTCCTCTGAGCTGCAGCTCCTTCAGACCAAGTCAAGTTTTATATTTATAACAGTTTTATAAAAACTAAAGTTAAAATAGTTACATGATTGTGATATAAAACAGCTCTTTGTGCCTGGAAAACACATAATGCTGCCCCTCCAATCTGCATGGCAACCACTGAGCGGTGCAAAACGCCTGGGTGGACCTAGCCCCGCCTTTGAGACACAGCTCCTCCTCAGCTCCTGCAGACTAGCCAGCAGCAATTAGCAAACACCTGGTGGAACTGCTGAGCTCTTTATAGGAGCTACTCCTCAGAGTTTGTAAAGAGGCAGAGATCTAATTTCAAGGAGCAAAATTAGGAAGTCATATTTGATATAGACAACAACTGAAAGTAAAGTAGTTACTTGATTGTGGCATAAAACGGAAATACATAGTCCTGCCCCTTTAAGGGTGACGCTCTATTCTTTTTTTACTCTTCTAAATCTTGAATCTAAGTGATTTACTTCTAATTATTAACATCTATTTTTCTGTCTTTTTCTTCCTTTGTGTTTCATTCCCTGAACCATGTTTTGCTTTTCCCTTTCCTGCATTTTCTTTTTGCCTTCCCACTTTTTAACCCCTCCATCACTGTAGAAGTATCGATATCAAGAAGAGGAAGGGGCTTCACCAGGTGCCCCAAGACTCCACCATCACACCTGCCATCAGCATCCAATGGGAATAGCCGGAGAGATAACGGATGGAGGGACCCTGGGGAGGGATGGAGGAACCCTGGGGAGAGATGGAGGGACCCTGGGGAGGGATGGAGGGACACTTGGAAGGGATGGAGGGACTCTAGGAAGGGATGGAGGGACTCTAGGAAGAAGTGGAGGAACACTGGGGAGGCAGGGAGGGACGCTAGGCAGGGACAGAGGGACCTGGAGGCGAGATGGAGGCGGCATCGGGAGCATGGAGCGAGAACGGGACCGATCCCTGGGGAGGGACGGCTCCCTCGGTCACCGCGGTGACCTGCGTGGGGCGGAGCTGGTGCAGGTGGCGGAGCGGCAGCTTTCCCAGATCCAACATGTCCACGGATACGTCACTCATACACACATCGCACCTCCTCAGGTAACTCGATGTGGCGCCCTGTGCGACTTTAGTAGTTATGTTCAGTCGGTGTCAAAGATTAGTCGCTTGAATGTTATTTTTTCATTTGCTGCTCACTGTGGACACCAAAGCTGCAATCACACCAACCCTGTTTGGTCCGCTTTAACAGTTTGGTACCGCTTTAGTCCGTTTGTTAGTTTGCGGACGTGTGAATGCGTAATTGAACTCTGGTCCGCCTAAAACCTAGATTTCGGTTTAGTTGACGTGAACTCTCGTGCAGTTCACATCAACTGCATCAGAGAACTGTAAACGCCAATTGGCGCAGAGACCGCTCCAAACGCAGGAAGTGGACCACAGCACAGGGCATTCTGGGTAAAAACTACCAAAACAAAGGCTAGTGCTGCAAGGAGAAATGGCTCAAAGTCTTTTGCTAAAATCAAAAGAGAAACCACTAAAATCTGACGCCACTCCATTTTTGTTTACATTTTATAAAGAAGGAAGTTGCAAAAGTTTTTGTCATTTCCTTCAGTGGTTCTTGGTACAGCGCCCCCATGGGCGAGGAGGGGAACCGGTTTTTCAATTAGTTTAGTTCACCTGACAGTGGAGTGTGAATCTGAACCACAGCAGCTGAAATGTTGCAGTTTTGGTTTCCAATTGAACCAAGTCTAGGGGACTACCATTATGAAAACCTGATAGTTCGGTTTAAAAAGACAAAACAATATTTTTTATAAGAGTTACACACTGCATCTTTAAAGACGTGACTTTCAAATTATGTCAAACATAGTGGACAAAGTCTGGAGCCGCGGTTGTCTGAATTCACCTTCAGCCACAAACTTTGTCTTTCTATCAGGAGAATACTTCTGCACATCTGTGCTGAGGCTCCTGCCCCATTTTTCAGTTATAAAATCCTTTGTTTCATTGTCTTTGTCTTCTTAAATCCTCCTTATTTTGGTAGATTTTAACACATCTGCATCAGAATTAACACTGCATCTTTTTTTCTCTCTGACATCCATTTATTTAGATTTTATTTCTGCACAGTAATTGGTGTTTTAACAACTGGTAAAGTTAAATTAACATTAAAATAATGACTTCCTGTCCAGTTGGTACGACTAACATGTTTAATTTCTTTGTCTGGCTTCATTTTCCTCATATCATTATGTTCTCCTTCTTTTTTAATGTTCTGGCATATGTGGTGGGTTTAATTTTATAAAATCTGTCTCTATGTTTGGTTGAAACACGTCTGTATTTGTTTGGGTACGTAACAGAGCTGAGTGTGTTTTCGTTTTTGCACTAATAAAATTTCAGAACCAGCAGTTCAAAGGTTAACCAGGTGGAAACCAGTTGTTAAAACACCTTTAGCTAAAGCCGAAGAGATCCGTTGTTGCAGGAAAAGTTGTTGTGCAGCTCCACCTTGTGACTAGACAGCCCTCACAGATATGTTTTACTTTTAAATTTAAAAAAATTAAAGGTATTTACTTTGGGGACATTTAGGATAACTTGACCTTTATGACATCACAGCATCATTATCTCCATTATCATCAATGTTTTCTGCAGACTTATCACCTGTCTGTCTGGATAAAATCTGCGAGGAGAACTCCTCCGTCTGCGGTCAGCGTGTGTGTTTGCTGCTGGGATTTTGGGTTTATTTTGAGAACTTCTTCCCAGATGGTGTGTGTTTATTTGAATGTGTGTGACCACAGGTGCTGGATCTGGCTTCTTTTTGTATGACAGATGGCCCAGCCATCTTGTCCTCGCCATGTAAATGTTCCTTTCTCTGTCTCTACTCCCAAACATTCACTCACATAGTCCAAAAACTGCAAGCAGGGCCATGTGAAAAATCTGTGGTGTCCAAAAAAAACCATAGAAATCTGGTTTGTTTATTTGATTAATGACGAAAAAACAAACAAATACAGCCTCCTGAATTTGAATTAGGTTTATTTTACCAGTTTGGGTGACTCCAATACTCATTTCATGGCAGAAATCTTAAACTTGATGTTCTGCTCAGCAGGTAAAATCTCTCATTTCATTCACACTGACCCCAAATACCTGGACAGAGTTTTGTATTTTACATTTTTCATTTGTGAGAACAGAAAACAGTTTTCTGCTTCATCTTGAGCACAGCAACTTTTCAAAATCTACTTTTGTCAGTTTTCTCTTCACATCCCAAAGCATAACTTTATTTTCCAGAATGTTTCAGTTAATTGTTATTATTATTATTAAACTGAAATACAGCTGAATGTACAGTCAGATGTATTTGATTAATTTTCACACCATTAACAGAAATCCCACAGAATCCCAATTTATTTTCTACTTTAATGTGTTTTCGGTCAAGAACTTCAACATTATCGTCTTTAATTTCTTTAGTGATAATATAATTATCCTAAATGTAAATGCAGCTCAGTTGTTAAAGCTGCAGTATATAAGTTTATTAAAATTTAACATGTTTTTTACATGTATGTTAAAACTGCCTTGTCGTCACAAAATGAGACGAAAAATCAGTTAAAAAAAAAATCAATTTCCTCCACCTCTTCCCTGAGCTACTCTTGCTCCGCTCCCGACCAAAACAACCAATCACAGCCAAGAGAAGGGTCTTAGCGCTGTCAATCATCCTCGTGAACATGCTGATAAATAAGTTAAACAACTTCCCGTTAAAGGAAAACCATTTATTCCCGTCATTGGTGACCATGCTAACTAACCTTAGCATTCACAGCAGGTTCTGATGACGGGGAGAACCATGATTGACAGCGATAAGACCCTCCTCCTGGCTCTGATTGGTTGTTTTTGGACAGCAGCGGTTCATTTCTTCAGATTTTTTTAACTAACATGTTTTGTATTAGAGTCACATACCCCAACTGTTGGGCTGTGTCTGTACACCGTAGGTAGAATCACCTGAGGCCCCATTTGATGATGAGGTGTGGCCTCACGCAGAAGGCGAGAGGCTGAATGAAGTTCCAGCCCCGCCTTTCTCCTCCCTGTATTCACAAAGCCACTCCTACTATCAGGTAATCTTTGCTTTGTGGCCATTGCATGTATTCATGGCCTCAAACGTCATGCATGCCTGGTTGGTTCACAGTAATGAGCATGAAGTTATATTTGCAGCAGCCATGTTCCTGTTACGTTATTTCTTTGCTAGAGTCAGTGATGTTTGAATGTTGTTACACATCGTACAACATTACAACAGTCCCAGTGATTTTATTAGCAGAAGGAATCAGACATGACGGGAAAATGACCCCAGAATGTTTATAATTTTAGAAGAAGGAGACATAAGTGGACTGGAGTCTCCTGAAAATTTAAAACTAAATTATATAGAGAAAATACTGACATTTATACAACGGCGTATTGGGGTCATTGTATATGCACATTTTTTAAAAGGAGCAAAATGCCAGCACAATAATTCAAATTTTAAGATCAATCTCAAAAATAAAATAGAAAAGAGGAAAATTTCTGAGAGCAAATGTTGAATTTCAAAATTTAAAGTTTTCGACTTTAGGAAATTTTCTTAGTTAGAAAAGGCAAAATTTTCTACTTTTAAAATTCAGAAACTTCGATGTTTGTCCTAGAAAATTTCAGAGATTTTTCTCAGAATTTCTGATATTTTTCTAGCAAGTTTTTGACTTTTCCAACTCAGAAACTTTCTTGTTTTCTGGCATTGATCTAAAGATTTCTGAGGGTTTTTTTCTCACAATTTTTCAACTTTTGGAACTCAGAAATGTCCATATTTTTCTGTTTTATCTTTCTTTTTTTGTTGGGAAAATTACAGACATGTCCTTGTTTGGAATATTTTTGAGGTTGAACTCAAACGTTTTCTATCAACAGTGGCCCCAATGCGCCGTCGTACATATTCAAGCGATATGTTCACCCCTGTTGGCATTTAAAAGTGGTACATGTGTCTCTTAGAAATATATTGTATTCCTGCATGTATATTTTAAGATCTGGATGATTCAGCATATATTTGTTCTAAAAACACTTTTTCAGTGACCAGTAACTGAATACAGAGAGTACATGTGAATGCTGTCAATAGTACTGATGTGATATTTATGTATTTAGTTAATAATATAATTTCATACCCAAAAGCTTTAAAATATTACAGTTGGTTTAGTCTCTTTTGTTTTGTTTCTTTTGTTTGAGTCTGTAAATCCAGGACATATTTTACTTCTTTTACTTGCTTTAGTTGCAGTTACAGTTTGTAACCTGCAGGAGGCAGCAGAGGACAAACTACAGATGGGGACTGAATTAATTCACAAAACCAAACAGATTTAATAGCAAATAATAAATTCAGACTGTATGGACAGTTTTGGCAGGCTTTAATCTTCTTTAATCTGAATTTATTGTGAAAAACATTAATCAAAATTCATATAAGTAATTTCTCATGATAAATGACCTACTGTAAAAGGAAATCCCTTGCTTGTTTTATTAATTATTGTTTATATTTACAGTGTATAAAACTACACTGTAGTAGCAGTTTTACTACAAATTGGTTATTTAAAACCAGTCTTTTAAATAGCGCCCTGGCAGTTTTTATAAATAGTTTTAATTAGCCCTCGTCTCCAATGTTCAGGCCGATCCGCACATATTTCTGCTTCTGAAAGCTGGTATAAATCTTGCAGAGAAGTGTTGGAATCAGGGCGTAACGTGTTGCTGCACATTACAATGGGCACACATGATTGCATTGCAGGATGGGAAATTGCAGTTTATTTTAAACATATGTCATAGTTTCCAGGCTGTGATATTATTGGTAGTGTCTGGTTCTCCTTTCATTATTATAGGCGTGTTGATACTGAGCCAATATGAGAACACAAATGAGATTATCTGTAGGCAAAGAAAACAAAGAACATACACCAGAACTGTTATTTATAAAGTAAGATATAAAGTAAGATTTTGTTGAGTTTCTAGTGAAAATATCTTAGGAGACTTGAAATAAGACAAACTTGCCTTTTCAGCAACATATAGGAAAATAATTCCCTTAACATTGACAGTAAAAGTATAGTTTAAGATTGTTTCACTTATTTAAAAAAAAGACGCCCCCTGTGCCGTTACCTAGCAACCCCAGCTAAGCCCATCCCGTCGCCTAGCAACCAAGTTCTACTTCCACTGGCAGATTATTTCACTTATAACACGGGAAAATGTCTTGTTACAAGTGAAATAATAGGCACTTTTTCCCATCGATATTAGGAATTATTGACTCTAAACAAACTTCTATGTGTTGCTGAATATTTTGCATTTGCTCTACAAAAACTGAATTGAATATATTGAGCCCAATCTTCCACACTGCACTGCAAAACGGCAAAATCTAAAGTATTTTTTATCTAATTTCTTATGAAAATATCGTAGTTTATTTGAAATAAGACAAAACTAATTTACAAGTAACTTTTTAGTAAGTCATAAGAGCTTGTTTGAGTCAATAATCAATAAATATTTGGTAAATTTCTTACATGTTATAAGTGGAATAATCTGCCAGTGGAACTAGTGTTTTTTTTATTATCAATATTAAGGAATTATTTTCTTAAAGCAAGCTCCTATGTCTTGCTGAAAGTTTGTTTTGTCTTAATTCAAGTGTACTAAGATATTAATCCAAGAAATTAAACTTGTGTAACTTTTTTCTGCTGCGTTTTCACTATCCTGTTTGGATAAAAAGCAGCTGATCCGATCAGAAGTGGCCACTGAAGATGCATGTTTGGATGCGTCCTGATTCACCGTGTCGACCTGCGTAGAGTTTACCGACTTCCTGTCCGCCTGTCCGATACGTCAGCCTGATTCGTGCCTTCAAAGCAAGCAGCCAAACCAATCTTTTAAATAACTCCCTGGTTAAATTTACTGCTTATTCTGCAGAGGTGGAATGCCGCAGAACTGTAAAGTCTGATTTGTTTTCTTCCCGTGCCACACATATAGCAGTATGTTCGCTCAGAAACCGTAGCGGCTTTTAGTCATTAAGATAATGCGGATAATTAGGAAGGAAGTAATGGACCAGTGAGCAAGGGAGTGGCGAAAGACGAAGGGAGAATTACAGGCAGCCTGATGCAGAGTCTGTCTAGAGTTAATCATTCTGCCAATCAACTGATTCTCCACTCCCCAAATGATCTGCTTTTCCTCCCACTGACTGAACTGAGAGCAAAGGAGATTTACGCAATAGGCCATCTGACATAAAACTTTGAAAAATAATCACTCTCTGACTCACTCTCATTACTTTTTAACAATTAGGCTATATTTATACATTTAGTACATTTATTTGACATTTGCAATAATAAACAACATTGTGCCACATAGATTTCCAGTGAATTATGATGCATAAGTTTGAAAGTTTCTTTCAAACTTCAGTCATTTTCCACATTAGTGCTAATAAATTCTGATTCTTGATTTTAAAACCTTTTGTTGCTGCTTACAGACAGAGTTGGTTAGTAACTAGTTACATTTACTTCAGTAACGTTTGTGAAAAAATGTACTAATGGAGCATTTTTACTACGCTGTACTCTTTGCTTTTACTAGAGTAATTTTATTATGAAGTATCTCTACTCTTACTTGAGTAATATTTGAAAAAAATAAATGTTTTAACCAAAAATTCACCAGACACAGACACACCTGCAGTTTTTGTTAAAGTTTTATAAGTTTTTTATTGAAAGAAACTGATTTGGCAGCATTTTATTTTGTCTGATTTTGTCATTTTTTTGTTACTTATATGAATTATTGTCATTTTGATCCTTAAAATACCAACATTTCCACTTAACTTTATTTTTTGGTCCATCTAATGACATAATTTTTAAATATTAATTGATTGATAATTTGATCAGTTACTGGGTACTTGAGTAATTTTTTGGACAGCTATGTTTTATTTCTACTTGAGTAGATTGGATTCTGTTCCCTCTTCTGGTCTTGAGCTTTAAAATGACCAAAGATATTTGGAGTTTTAGTTGCTTTTAAAACTTCTTACCTGCTTTGAACTTTTGTTTTTATGTCATGTTGCATGTTGAGCTGGACTAAATATGGCTGAAAAACGTATCACCATATAAATGTTTCATACCAGTCGATATCGATAACTATCGATTTGTATATTGATTTTAAATATCTGAAATACCGCCGGACTGCATTCGGCCTCACCTTTTCTGTTTTATCCAGTTTTCACTTCATGCCGTTTTCAATCAGTGGTGAAAACTGAAACTTCTGTTACTCAACAAGTTGTTGCTAGGCAACCACAGAGTGAGTGAGTTGCTAGGTAACCACAGAGTGAGTGAGTTGCTAGGTAACCACAGAGTGAGTGAGTGAGTTGATTTCACTATCAACGCTATCTGCTTTGTTTCTTTAGAAATTGGATTTTTGATCCAATTTGAATAATAAGCTGAATTTGACTGCATCGTTTGAAAACTAGAATCAACTGGAAATTGTGAATGATTGGATTTTATTGACGTTTATGTCAATTGCTTTGAGATGGCGTGTTGTAAATTGGAAGTATATAAATAAACTGAATTGAATTATTGTTATTATTATTGTTATTAACATGATAAGCAGAAACAAAGTATCAAAACAAATTTGTGTGCAGTTTTTCCTAAATAAACTAAGTGCAGATAATTCTAATTTGAGAGAAAATCAAATGATAATTCAATCTTTTTTTGAGGTTGAGTTGAGAAACTACAACACAAAAACAGTAGAATTTGTCAAGGAAATGTGAAACTAAAGTCTTGATTTGATACCAATAATGACTTGGTATCAATATTGTTGATATTTTGGATCGATCCTCTCACCTTGAATAATTAAATCTTGCAGTTTTAAGTTTGTGGCGCAGTTTGGATCAGTTTATTGTGTATAAACACGTTTCTAAGGCACGGGATACATATACAAGTTATATTAGGTTCATTCCTTCTGGTAAGCAGTATTTCTGCCCTGACGTTATCTCTTTGCTCTTGCTTGCTTGCTTTACAAAGGCTCTGGTGTATTCCTCTTTGTGTTCGCTATTTACTATGAGAGCTTGACATAGCTTTGCAAAATCGGTCTTACCAGAACCTGAAAGCGGTCTAATGGAAGTGCTGGGGAGAAGCCAAAATGATTAGGAATGCTAAAGGAAAGAGTCTCTCACTCAGTGCTTCTGAAAGCACCAGGATCGGCTTATTGATGCTGATAACGGTGATATTTATTACATCTGTTGAGGTTTTATTTGACAACCCCTGTTATATATTTGGACATGGAGATGCGTAGTTACATTACCTGCTGAATGTAACTAAAATGGTTGTGAGTGTGAGTCCAAACTGAGTGCTTGCAGTTTGTTTAACACGTAAACGCAGCGTTTGCCTCATCGGCCGCCACTGGCATCCTGTACCTGTAATGATAGAAGAGAAAATTTGGCTTTCTCAGCAGTGTGACATTAAACATTTATGATGTATGCTTTATTTAATTGCTTCTGAAATATTGATAGAGTTGGCATTCACTGGCTGACATTTGACTTACGGGAGACAAGAAAAAGAAGTGGATGAGGGAGAGCGGTGCATTAAGGGTTGAGATACGGTCAGTGTGCCACTGAACTCAGCTAGCTGCTCCGCGTTAGCCGCAGACAACTTATATAATTCACTGGCTGCAATGATATTACAATAAAATCATAGGTTTTGTATCTGTAAATTCAGAGGTAACAAATAAAAGTTGATATTCCTTTAATGGATAATAAATAGTTCATAGATATGTTATTAAGTAATCTCAGAACACTTTATAAATCATTAATGATTGATTATTATGCATTAATTAAGGCTGAGAAGGAGACAAAATCTGCTGGTTTCTTGTCAAATAGTGAGCCAAATTTGTTCACATATATATTTTAATCTAGAGTTTGTTGTACTAAACATTTCATATTGTCTTTTAAGCACAATAAGCATTTGCAGTCTCATTTTCACTCTTAATTAATGAATAATAAAGAATTATTAACGACTAATAAAGTGTTTATATATTAATTGATAACATGTGACAAAGTGGTTCGGTTTGTGTTTACCACTTGTCCCTTATTCTAATTTCTGACTCCTTCACAATCTATAAAATATTACCTTATGATGCCCTTATTTTTAACTTGTTGTAGCGTTTTGTGTTAATTTTATCTGTAAATTGGGTGAATTTATAATCATAGAGATGTTATCAAGTGGTTTGTGGATTTGAAGGCTCAAAATTTGCATTCAGTCAGAATTTTATTGTATTCTTAGAAAACATGACACATTTTTTTAAGTAAACAGTGAAACAAGCTTTAGTGGGACACTCCCAAAAAAATCATATTATTATAAATTGTTTCCTTCTAAAAACACCAAAGTTTGTACATATTTATTGTGTTATAATAAATTACCTTGTAGCAAGTTTATTTCTTTGTTTCTGAAATTAAAAACAAACAAATCCTTTTAGAGGTAGTCAAACTGAAGCTAGTGCTAATGCGCTAAATCTTTGTTTAGCGTTTTTATGTGTTATAATTTTGATTCATGCTCTTATTCTGAAGAAGAAAAAGATTGTTTACACAGGATTTCCATTTCCTCTCCTCATGTTCTCCACCCCTGATAAACCATTTTATCCCTAACATTTCCAAAAACTGCAATCAAAACCCTTTTTTTTGCATCACAGGAGTCACATAATCAACAACAAATGTTGCTACTGGCAGAAACCACGAAGAAGAAGGCAACAGGAAGCAGTTGAAGGATGATGGCGCAGTGTTTTTTAATGGTTTATCACTTGAACAAACTTATTCACATTTGATTTTGATTGTGTTTCTTATTTAATTGAAACACCGCGACTGGGACATTGTGGGGTTTTTCTGATAATAGCAGAATATTGAAAAAGTTTTGTGCACATTTGTAATGGAAACGCTGCTACATTAGCATGGTGGCTAAGAGAGGAATCCACATTTTCTGATTGAAAAAGTTGGATCAAAGTTCGGTTATAAAAATATCTTAACAGCAGAATATTGAAATGATTTAAAGGTTGGTTATCCAACAAGAACAAGGTTTTATGATACGCTATACGGCAAATCCAAAAACAACAACAAAAATGCAGACTAATAATTACAAAAAGTTTCTTAAAGTGAATTTTTTCACTCAGTGTCACTGGCTTAAAGTGCCGTCAGTCAAGCCAGCCACTCCCCTAAACACAATCTTAAAGACTAATATATAATTAATAATTGCTATCAGAAAGACTGCAGGGCGCTGATGGGAAAGAGACGAAGCTGCTGGTTAATGGATTCATATTCTGCCTTCGTAATGCCGTTATAGACCTGTTGAAACTGCTTACTTTGAGTGAGTATCACTATCAACGAGACGAACACTGAAAATTGCATAAGAGCTTTAGATTTTAACAATGTGGATCAGAGAAGCAAGGCATCGAACCACCGGGCCTCTGAATAGCAGCTGACTGCTGTGAACCGCAACCTGTAGTAATAACAGCATGAGGGAAATGTTCTCACTCAGTATTTTATGGTAAGTTTGTTTTAAATTCAGGTAGACTGTCCAAAACCCAAAGGTACAAATAGTTATTACATTTAAAAGCACTTTAGGTTTCTACGGCTGCTTACTAAGGTCATTTTTTGATGGTAAGAAAGGAGTAAATCTCCACCGAAATCTCACAAATTTTGTGATTAATCTCAGAAATTTGCAAGAAATAACTTTGAAATTGTTGAACTCCATAAGTAAAAGAAAAATTGCAAGAAAAAAAATTGACATTTTTAAATTGATTTCAGAAATTTGCAAGAAAAAGCTTTTAAATGTCTGAGATCCAAAAGTCAACTTCAGAAATCAAACATTTGTGAGAATTTTTTTTTTTTTAAGTTTTTATATTAATATTGCAAATTTGCCAGAAAAAAATCTGGACAATTTCTGACCTCCAAAGCCATAAATTCGCAACAATGAAATAAAAATTTCAGAAAGAACGTCAGATATCTTATAAGAAAAACTTGGAAATTGATGAGATCCAAGAAAAGTCTACAAGAAAAAATCTGAAATTCTCAAATTAGTCTCAGAAAATCTATAGGAAAATTTCAAAGCTCAAAAAATTTGCAGAGAAAAAAGAAATTGAGATTAATGTAATAAATTTTATAGAAAAAACATGGAAATTTCTGAGCTACAAAAGTTGGAAATTGTCAAAAAAAATAAAAAAGTTTAAATTTTGAGATTAATTTCTGAAATTTTCAAGAAAAATGTGAAAATTTCTGAACTCCAGAAGTAAAAACTTGGCAAAAAAAATCAGAAATTCTAAAATTATCCTCAGACATTTTTATAAGAAAAAGTATAAATAACAACACAGACTTGAATCATTGCCAATTCTGTTAAATCCATAAAAACATTTTTCATTCACTGAAACGCCTCTGACAATAAAACATTTTATGTTGCTGTTTATCCTACTGGACCCAAATTATCTGATAGTCTGAATGCACAGATGTTGACATTTAGTCTCCAATGAGTGACTTTAGGTGTAAATACGGGAGACTTCCCCTGACAAAATGTGCCGACCTGCGTTGACTCTGTGACTTTTAGAGAAGCTACAGAAATTGTTTCCTTCTCAGCCCAACTCGGTTCAGAAGTCTAAGGGAAAGTGTGAAAAATCTCATCCATCCCAATGCCAGGAAACAACACATTAGTCAGGCTGCCTGTGCCAGGTGTATTTTCGGGCCTCTGCGAAGCTGTTGCCGTGGCGACGGTTCCCACGGAGACGCGGGGAGTAGCTGTGACAGGGGGTCCTGCCCCACCTGTGGCTAATCCACCGGGAGGCAAATGCAGCCGAGTGTTTTTAAATGTTAGCATATTTATTTTTACATGTATTATTGATTATTATTATTTTTATTATATGTTACATTTTGCTGTTTTCTAGTCGTTTTGTTTGCTTGTTTATGTTCGCTCGTGTTTGACAGAGAGTGTGTGGGAGAGCTGGGTGCTGCAGTCTCTGAAAAACAGCCTTAGGAGAAGATCTCTATCTCCTCCACAATTATGCACACACACACACACACACACACCCCCACGCACGCACGCATGCACACCACTGAAACACCAGATCTATCGCCATACATCTTCACTTCCACTCTTTTTCAGTTTCAGCAGAGGAAGTTTGTGCATGAAATTGTTGAACTGGACCTGCAACAGGATTAGAAAATGTTTGGAGTAAAAGATGCAGGGTGGTGTCACATGATTGGCTGACTGGATCGTAGGGGGGCGGGGCTTCCAGCGGTAATAATATCTGACAGTGAGGGAGAGGAACAGCATCGGGTTGCAGCTGAAATAAAAGACTGTAAAAGACAATTTGCTGAAAGACAAGAGAGATAAAGCAAACACAGGTCAGTTGGAGGCTGCGGAAAGAAACCAGAGAATTATGCAGAGTGACGCGGACAAGAAGGAAGACTTGGAGGAACAGCAGAGATGTAAGAGGGAGAGAAGGAGAAGCAGAAGAGTTGGACAATGATTCCTGCTGCCAGCCACCTACTTCAGATGCTCTCATCCTCGAATGTTTCTCTCCACCTCCCTCGTTTCATCCGCTCAGCCACCCATCACGCCCTCCCTGCTTCCTCCTATATTTAATGGGAGAAGGCACAGTGACAGGGAGATTGACTGGTCATCTTGGACTCGCAGAGAATCAGGGAGGGAGGAAAGACGGAGAGCAGAACAGAGTGAACTCCCCTAAATAATCAATCCTCATATCCTGCCGCTCGTTCCCCCTCTGACGAGGGGCAAAGAGGAAGCAGGAGAGACGGGAATCTGGACGTTTTCACCTGGGATGATGGAAACATTCATGAACAACAGCAGCAGGCAACCAGGTGGACAAGTATCCGCCTCGTTGCTTCAAATCTGATTAGAAAAACTGAGAATTTTTCCAAAAAACAGAAAAAAAGATTTTTAAAAAATAGAAATCCGACTGCAGATTCTTTCTGGGACGAAGAATCTGGGATGAAACGATGGAAAGGAGATAAAATCTAAGTAGAAGTAGAACAGCTGGAACTATGAACTACATTTTTGGCAACAACACCCTGTACCCCCGCAGCTCCAGAGTGGGCGGGGCATCTGGAGGTCAAGGGGCGGGGCTAGGGATCAAGCAGAAGTTGGGACCGAAGCGAGGCTCTTCGGAGGAGCTGGCGCCTCCACACACTTCGTCTCCATCCACCTCGTCTCCGGCCTCCTCCTCTCCCTCCACCTCCTCGTCTCGCTGGCAGCAGCTCCTCACCTTCTTCTCCAGGAGGAGCGCCTTCACAGATTGTATCAATTCCAGTCAGGTAACGTGGCGCAGCAGGCGCACGCGTGTGTGTGGGTGTGTGTGTGTGTGTGTGTGATCGAGTGTTAGGGTCATTATAGATAAAATAAATAAATAAAAGAAGAAAAAGCTGCAAATTTCTGCCAAAAAAGTTCCAGATTCTAGAAGGAACTTGAAAGTTTCCGAGCTCCAAAATTTGAGAATTTGCTAGAATAAATCAGAAATAAATCAGAAATCCAAAAGTCAAAAATTTTAGATTAATCGCAGAAACTGTGGAAAGAGAAATTTAAAGTTTGAAAAGTTGAAATTTAGCTACAAAGAAAAAGGAAAGGAGGAGTAAATTTAGGCCAAAAAAGTTTGAAATTTTAAGGTTAATTTCTCATATTTTATAGAAAAAGCTTGAAAAATTTTTGAGCTCATAAAGCCAAAAGTTTAAAAAGTTAAAACTTTTTCGACTTTCGGAGTGCAGTAACTTCCAAGTTATTTCTGAAAAATTTCTGAGATAATTCTTAAAATTTGTGAGTTTTTCTCTCTCGCACATTATTGCCTTTAGGAGCCCACAGATTTCTAGTTTTTTTCTAGAAAATTTCTGTTATTTCCCTGAAAATTTTGGAGGTTTTTCTACCAAGTTTTTGACCTTCCAAGCTCAGAAATTCCAAAGTTTTTTTCTAGAAAATTTCTGAGCTCAATCTCAAATGTTTTGAGTTGATTTTGGCAAGTTTTCAACTTTTGGAGCTCAAAAACTTCCAGTTGTTTTTTCTAGAAAATTTCTTATATTAATCTCAAAGTTTCTGAGTTTTCCCCCACAAATTTGCAACTTTTGAAGCTCTGAAATGTCTTATTTTTTCCCAGAAAATTTCTAAGATTAGTCTTAAAATTTCTCAGCTTCTTCTCGCACATTTTTGACTTTTGGAGGTTAGAAATTTCCACAGATTTTCTAGAAATTTTCTGATTAGTGTCAGAGTTGTTTTTGTGGAAATATACATCTTTTGTTTTCTACCTGCAGTCGCCCTGATATGCCATCATGGTATGTTTAGTGAAACTCGGATGTTTTGGGAATTTAGATAAATTGTTCAGAGTTTATGGGAAATAAGAAAATCTGGAATTTCTTTCCTGAAATGTGGAGGAGGTTGAGTCAGCTGGCTGGTTTCAAACTGAAGCTGAATCACGTTGTGGTTGAGATTTCTGATGAGGTTGTCATGGAAATGAGACACGGTGTTGCCATGGCGACGCTATCGTTTAGCTAAGCAGTCTTCATGCTGACAGTCTGCACTGAAATATAAAGTCTGTGTGTGACTTAAATGAGATTCATGTCTGGTCTCATTCAGAAAAGCATTTAAAATCATTTCTGCCGCTTCTTTATAAAATATATATGACAAATGTAGAAATATTTTATTTTTACAGGAGCAGTTTAAAAATTTTCTGCATAGTAAAGTGCTTTACACATAATTTTTTATAATTTATTAGTAATAAATTAATCAAAAACATTAATAATAAATGTATTAATAATTTTAATAAATTTATAACATTACATTACCACTTCAAATACTTATGTTAAATACTTATTTTAATTATTTCACAGGAACATAGATGCTTTGCTCCCTCGAAACCGCTTATATAAAAAGAAAACTTTTTTATTGAAATGGTTCCTGGCTTCTGCGTTGTATTTGTTTCTTTGCTCAAACTGACAGAAAACATTAACGTATCCAGCATTTTTTACTCCAGAAGTTCACACCGCTTGTTTAAAGCAGGATGTTTTGTTTTACAGTGTATGCTCTCACTATTAAATTCAATTTTTTTTATCCAACCCTTTTTTCTCAGTTATCTGTAACAACATCTTTTGGTAGATTGTGTAGAAAACCCTCCAGAATTACAGCTGGACAAACTGACCTGAACTCTAAAAGCCATTATAAAACCTCTGCAGTGAAGGGAGCTAACTAGCCACTAGTGAGGCTAGTTAGCTCACATGCTGATGTTGGTTATTAACCAGAAGTAAGCTATCTGCTACAATTACACTGCAAAAACTCAAAATATTACAGAGTATTTTGGTCTAGTCTTAGTACACTTTTAATAAAACAAAACTAACGTACAAATAACATTTAAGCAAGATATAGGAGCTTGTTTTAAGTAAATTGATGAGAAATGCTAGTTCAGCTGGCAGATTAATTTATTAATAACATGAGAAAAATGCTATGAATATAATGAAATTATTGACTCAAAACAAGCTCTTATATCTTGCTGAATAGATATTTTAGTTGGGGTTTTTTTTTATGAATAATTCCTTAATATTTATGGCTGATTATTTCACCTACAATAAAACATTTTTCCTTTTTATAAGTGAAATAATTTGCCAGTTGAACTAGTACTTTTTAAATCAATATTAAGGAGTTATTTACTTAAAATAAACTCATATATGTTGCTGAAAAACATGTTAGTTTGGTCTTATTTGGACTGGAAACTACACCATAAATACTTGGTAATATTTTGTGTTTTTGCAGTGTACATATTAGATAAAATAATAAATATAAATGCTGCTGTTTGCTGTGATTCTTGTTTGATTTATAGACTGCATTATGAAACTAAAATAAGCACAAATAGATACAAATAATTATTACTTTATCATATAAATCAATATTCTTGTTCTAATTTAGCAAAAATAATAATATATAATTTGTCATCATAGCTGTGTTTCAGATTAATTTTATCATCTCTTTGTGTTGAATCTTAATCTGGAACATTTATTCTTCTGCAGTTATCAACATATTTACAGCTCAACCCATGGAAAAAGATTTACCCGCCCCTTTGCTGTATTGGCTGGTGATTTCCCAGGGTGTTGCTGTTTCCCTCTCAGAGGCACTTACTGCCAGACTGATGGGTTTTTACGCCAAACACACACATCTCACACACACACACACACACCCCCACACACCCCTCACACACACACACACACACACACCCACGCACATCCTGCTGTTGAAGCTCTATAGAAAAAGCTGTTTTTATATTTGTTTACTTAGAAGTGCAGGTGAATTTCAAACAGGCTGCATATAGCAAATAAAATGCAAAACAATTTACTTTAAGAACAAATTGTACTTTGAAAACAAAGAAGAATTGCTGTGAATTTTTTATTTTTTTTTGAATAAGCAGATTCGAGGTAAAATTGACCTTTAAAAGACAAAATAAAATAAATCTCGCCTTTCTCATCACCTTATTAACTTTCTACAAAGTCTGTTGTCTACGTTTTGTTGACTTTTGAGACTTAATTTCTCAAATTATTATGAATATTTAAATGTTTTATATTGTGTGAGAAATGAACATAATAGTAATAAAAAATATTATCTATCTTCTATTTAACAGTCAGGCTTTGCCTAACTAGTATTCTGTTAAAAGATTTAGTTGTTATACTTCAAAAACATAAAATATTACCAAGTATTTTGGTCCAGTTTCTAGTCCAAATATGTTAGTACACTTGAAATAATTTAAAGCTAACTTACAAGTAACTTTTAAGCTACATATAGGTTTATTTGTTTGTTTGGATTATATAAAAACCGTGAATCATGTAAATTTAAGTGCTTGTTCAAATAAGTAATTGGGTACAATTGATGAAAATGTACTTGTTCTATTGGCAGAATATTAACTTTTGTTTTTACAACTGCTACTGCGCCGTCTCCTAGCAACCTCAGCCAAGCCCAGCCCGTCGCCTAGCAACCCAGTTCTAGTTCCACTTGCAAATTATTTAACTTTTAACACATTTTTTCCAAGTTATAAGTGCTAAATAAACTCTGCCAGTGGAAAAAGCCCTTTTTCATCAATATTAAAAAAATATTGAGCTAAAAAGTTACATGCAAGTTAGTTTTGTCTTATTTCAAGAGTACTTAGATATTTGCACTAGAAATTAGACCAAAAATACTCTGTTAGATTTGGTGTTTTTGCTGTGTTTTTGTTGCAAACGCAGCTTTATTCGTTCTCTGCCTTTACTCGTTCCTGTATAACTGATTAGCTGTAAAGTCGAGGTATGTCTGCAGAGAAAGCTTTAAAAGCCATAAAGAGGTGTTCAGTGGTCAAAGTGAATGGGTGTGGCACAGAATAGACAGAGCTGGAGGCGATACTGGAATAACGACCGGGAGCGAAATCTGACCCCATTTTCTGTCTAAGACACCAAAATATCAATCCAACACCCACATAACCAGAACATTTAGAGGCACGTGAAACAATTATTCCAAGAGTTATGTGTCATAAACGTAAAGATTTGACAGATTTACTACATTTAACAGCTGATGTTGTTTTTGCTGAGCAGATTTCTGTCACTGCTGAGCGATTAAAGAGAAAATAAAAGTTTAAAGTCTCTTTAAATGACGGGCAGAGTTCAGTTTTACCTGCTCAATAATACAACAATGTATTAGGGGCACACTAAGATAAAATAAAAAAATTAAAACATGAAATGATAAAAATAAAATCCTAACATAAACCTGTATGAGAATAAAGTCATAATAATATAAGAAAGTCTGAATATTTCAAGAGTAAATTCAAATAATGAGGATAAAGTCATAGAAATCACTTTATTCTATTACAGCTTTACTTTTGTAGTTTTATGACTTTATTCTTGTAATTTTTTTAGCATGGCCTTAATTCTCCATCATACAATAAACAAAAGAAAAATTATGAAATCTGTTAATCATTAAAGATCTAAAACTTAAAATGACTTTGAATTGTTATTTTATTAAAAGAAAATTTCCAAACATTCAGAGTCATCAGTTGTTTTCCATTTAGCTTGGCAAATTTTTACCATCCTTGACTTGTGCTCAAGGGCCGATTGAAACCATTTCAAGGGCCACAAATAGGCCCTGAGCCCCATTTTGGACACCCTGGGTTAAAGTAAAGCTCCCAGGATAAGCTAAGATTTATCCAGCAGACAGATAGCAGGTTTGGTTTTAATTTTATTCACACATTTCCCCTGTTGCCTCCAGCTTTATGCAGTGATTGGGTGGCCGCTTTTAAAATGGAAAACTTGCATGTCATCGATTGTCAGGCGAAATGAGATCATATTTTTCAACCTACACCTCCCAACACACGCCATATTCAGTTATAGGAAGGCTTGTTATCTTTCTCCAGCTCACGAAACTTTCCCTCCGTATCTTAAAATACAGAGCAGCGACTCTACAACAGATATTAAAACAAACTACTTTGGGATCATTCATTGATCTCTGTAAAGTTGTGCACCTTTTGAAACATCCTTGTTTGAGAAATTAGGATTATTTACCAAATTGTTTTAGGTGCATCTTCACAAAAGAAATGCCCATTTGTTTAGTCTTAAATATGCTCAATCATTTGAGATCTATTCTTAGATAGATGGAGATAATATGAGCAGCAGCAGGGAGACAGAAACATGTTCAGACTTGCTGAAAACTCTCATGATGATACATGTGGTTTGGATTAACGATTTCTGATCAGCGCCTATATTTAAATCTAGTTACTATAGAAATTTAGTAACCTCAAACGTAACTATTGTCACTTTTGCGGTTGAGATCATAATTATTGTTGGTTTTTTGTTTTCATCTTAAGAAACTTTTTTTTATCTTGCAAAAAAAAAAGATTTATAGAAAACTTACATAAAGCACAGAAATGGAACAAATTGGAAAAAAACAAGACAGTAGATCTATTTTTACTTTTCTATAATAACGGCCAAAGACATTTTTTGACATTTTAAGGCACAAAAAAATCACACAAGCCATTATTTTAGGAAGGTGATGTTTCAAGAAAATTCTAAATGTGATTAATTCTATTTGTTCAAAACTTTTGTTTACATCAACATGTGAAATGTTAATTTTTGACTGTAAATGAATGAGAAAACTGCAGAAAGAGTCTATCGAGGTGCAGACGTTCGTGAGCTTGGATGAGCTGCTGATGATGTCCGTGGCTGCATGTGGCATCCGCTGTTGTCATGGCGATACTATTTTGGCGATCGCTAAGCAGAACATTTGTTCATGTCTTCCTGTGGGAGTGAGAGCGAGTCAAGAAAGATGGGGGGGAAACTTATAAGTAAAAATATATATATACTTTTTTACCCACTTCTGCACAAACGCCACGCCACAGACACACACACACACACACACACACCCCCACACACACACACTGACTCTGGGCTGAAGCAGCGAGTTCAGCGTTAGCTTTGCGGTGCTGAGAGGGTGTGAGATGTTGCATCACCTTCTGTGTGTGGGAAGAAGCCTGCATGTCAGCTCTCTCCCACACACACACACACACACACCCACACACCCCGACGTCTCCTCATACACACACACACTCCCCGTCAGTCTGCTTCCTCCAGCCTGTTCTGTCGCTGCTGATACAATCAACGACCAATAGCAATCGTTTAATATGGCCGCTCACTAACGAGGCTGGACCCTGCAGAATAACATCTAGATGGGATTTCTATAGAATAGTTTGAGATGCGATGCAGATTTAAGGTTTTACCACAATATTTTGTTGTCCTGTTGCAACAACGATGCTTATTTTGTAGGTAACCGTTTGGCTGACTCAGCAAAACACAAATCCTGCTCTTGGAAATGCGTTTCTTTACGACACCAGGCACATAAAGAAGTATGATTCGTATCTATCCCTGACGCAATAAACAATAAATCATTTTATTGTGTCATAAATTAAAATGAGCTAAACAATTTTCATTTACATGATTTATTGTTTTTCTCTTTCTATCAAAAACTGGATGAAAATCGTCTTCAGTCTGGTTCTCTTCCCTTTTTTGAATGATAATTTTGTTTACAGAGACTTTATAATTAATTTTATTTGTTGTTTCTGTTTTGTTTATTTATTTTGGATATTTAAAATATTTTCCAATTCCAGTGTTAAATGTTCTTTAGAATTTAAAGTGTATTGATCTCTGAGAATGTGTTCTTGCATTATTATTATGTCATTACAATTATATTACTCTCAAAACAATAATATTATCATTTATCACAGTAACTTCTGGGACAATTTGTTGTCCACAAAATGTGTAATTGTATCACTAAACTGCACACAATAACTGTGATTAATTACATTTTTAACTTTGATAATTATTGATACTCTCATTGAACCCTAAGCATATGCAAGGTAAGCGTCTAATTAGGACCTCAATGCCAACCGGCCCCAATTAAAATCCGCTTATGGCCCCAAAAAAGCTTAGTGCGGCCCTGGAACAGGGAAAAAGTAGTAAAACTAGCAATCCCAACAATATGGACAGTTTTTGGGGGGTTTTAAACGTCATTAATTGGAATTTATCTTGGCAGCGATAAATGAAAATCATCTTGATAAGAAATGTATCACATTAAATGATAAACTGTACGATACACACCCAAACCTAGACACAAGTAAGAGTTTGAATATTGAACAGACAGTTGAGAAAATAGATAAACAGTAACAGTACCTTCAGCTTTTGGGGGTTTTAAACATCAATAATTGGAACTTATCTTGGCAGTGATAAATACTGAATTAAATTTATCACAATAAATGATAAAAAAATACAATAAATGTCCACAAATAATAGTTTGAATATTGAACAAACAGTGAAGAAAATAGTAAAACTATAAATTACGACAATAAGGTCAGTTTTGCTGGAGGTTTCAACATCATTAATGACAACAATAAATAAAGTGATTTCTCCAACATCAGTGGTAATGACAAAGCAGAGATAGCAAGACTAGGAGCCAGAAACCTTCATAACTCTGCCATTTAATATGTACGTAGATGTAGCAAAAGATAGCAACATCTTGGATTTACAGGCCTTTTATGTGCATGAAAAACATTTATAAATATATTAAGCCTCACTATAATGGGGAATGGTCGTCCTGAAGACACAGAAGCTTAAAAAAACGTTTCACACATCAGCAAAAATGTGTGCCATGATATAAATAGTTCATTCTTAATTTTTTTATGCTTGTTTTATCCTGTGCGGTTTGCTGTCGTTAGGTGAGAGACGCAACCTGCCAACCGAGAGAGAGATAAAAGTCAGCCAAGAATAGATCATTTTGACGCCTGGATTAAAGTTTTAAAGGTGGGACTGTTGTTCTATGGGATGTGAAGAAAACAATCTGGTTTATTTTTACATTCAGTTATAGAACTACCCTAATATTGTTCCTTTAAGAACTAATCACAAATTGTGTAAACAATGGTAATTCCTCATTAAGTAAATAATTAATGAATACCAACAATGTTCACTCATAAATACTATGGCTGGACGATTTGGCTGAAAAACTAATCATGATATAAGTGTTTCATATTAGTCGATAGCTGTAATTATTGATTCGTTTTTTTGTGTTAAACATCTAAAAAACTACCAAACAGGTGGCTTGAGTTTTCCTCCTTTACTCAGTTTCCACTCCATGGCGTCGTTTTTATTTTTAAGCAGTTATGAGGCCTTAAACATTAAACTTGTGCTGCTCAAGTTACTCAGCAGGTTGTTGCTAGGTAACCAAAGAGCGAGTGAGTTGCTAGGTAACCAAAGAGCGAGTGAGTTGCTAGGTGACCAAAGAGTGAGTTGCTAGGTGACCAAAGAGCGAGTGAGTTAGTTGATTCCACCAACCTGTGAGCGATGGAGCGTAGCAGTGGGCAATAAGGACTCAAAGTTTTATCGTAATATTTTGTGATATTATTATAATAATGATAAAAGCGATAATAAGAACTATTTATTACTTCTCTTGGCGGAGACTGTAAGGCTCTGACTGCATTGTACGGCAACCATACGCCCCAAAAAACACAAATACTGCTCTTGATTTTTGTAATATTCTTCTTTAGGACGCCAGTCACATAAAGAAGTATGAATTGTGTCACTAAACTACACACACTAATTGCATTTATTGATGGTTTCGTTGAACAAACAATGGAGAAAATAGTAAAAAATAACAAATCCTGACAATACGGACAGTTCTGGTTGTTTTTAAACATGATTCATTGAATTATATTGTAGCAATAAATCTAATTTCTTATTATAATAGGAAATGTATCCCAATAAATGATAAACAATAAATGGTAGTTGAGCGGCTGAAACCTTTTTTCCTCTACCTACATCCCCCAGAATGCAGTGCGGTTCAGTGATCAGAGCTCATTGAATATTCTGACTGAGACTGTACGTTGGTGCTACATAATTTTGCAATAAATGAGCCAGCTTTTGAGTTATTATGATATAATTCAACATTTATGTTCCCTCTGTTTTCACACTGTATGCTGATGACATGCATCTTTATATTCCTCTCTCCACATGGCCTGTTTTCATAACACCAGTGAGTGTTTCGGTGTTAGTTTTGCTCCTAAAGGCAGAAGACTACAGTGTGTGCAGGAAACCTGGGTGTTGTGATGGATTCAAGCCTAATTTTAACAGCCTCTTTAAAAATCAATCAGGCAGCAGCAGGTCATCCAGCAAGCGGCTGACGGTTTTATGACCTGTGCCAGTAAAACAGTTCAGCTCACTCCAGGCAAAAGATTAATGTCAAAAGATGGATTTTAAATTTGTGCTATTGGTCGGCGAAGCACTGGATGGTTTTCAAACCTGAATGCATTTCAGTGATGTTGCAGACGTCTCTTACCTCAAAATAAGGAGAGGTAGCATTAACGTCCCATAAACACTAAATATTCATTTATCAATTCATCATATTATTCTGTTATCGCCATTTCTTTGTGTTTTCAATTTTACCTCATATATTATTAAAGCACATTTCATGTTTTTAATGATATTTTCTTTATGCCTGCTGCTCTTTTCTTATAAAGCACTTTGCGTTATGTGATGTTTAAGTGATTTTATACAGTTAAACTCGTCTTGCCTTACCTTGTTGAAGATATAATCATCTCAGCTTGAAGAGGCGGACATGGCAGGGGGCTTGAGTCAGGGATAATTGAGATAATAGTTACTTTTCCTACTGGAGGCAGTCAGAAAATTGTTAAAACAGCGCATAAAAGCAAAAGAAATAAGCTACTTTTATGTTTTAACACTGCAATTTTTACACGGTTCAACTGAAATACACATGTAATACATACATATAAGAGTCATAGTAAGAAAAAAATATATATACAAGAATAAAATTATGAGAATAAAGTCAATATCACGAGAATGAAGATTAACTCATAAACATTTTAAATAATACAAGAACAAAGTCATATTATTACAAGAATAAAGTTGAAATGATATGAGAATAAAGTCAGAATATTACCAGAATAAGGTTATAATGTTACGAGAATAAAGTTATATTCGAAATAAATATGACTTTATTTCAAAGTTGAAATAAAGTCATAATATTTCGACTTTATTTAAAAAATGAAGTTAAAATAATACGACAATAAAGTCATAATATTACCAGAAAAAGGTCATAATAATTCTACTTTGTTTTCATTACATTATGACTTTATTCTCACAATTTTATTGTTTTTTATTTACGTAGCCATAACACTCTGGTGCAACTATACACACATTTCTTATTTTTAACTATGAAAACAGAGAAATCCCCAACCTGGCAGAAACAGGCTGGACAGAAACAGGCGAGGAGCGCGGTAAGCCCATCTGCAGCAGGCGGTGACGATCGTTGTCTCCACACAGATAACGTTACAGCAGCTTCACTAAAAGCCCTTCAGGTAGAAAGAGTGAGAGCTAGGATTTCACCAGGAAGAGCGGGACGGGAAACAGGAAGTAGTCACAACAGAGCAGTGAAAGACAGACTCTCAGTTACAGTTGGCCTTTGCCTGAGGAAAGACCAACTAGATTCACCTGTGAAAAACAGATTCCTCTGACTCTGCTAGAAATATCTCACTTTTCCTCTGTTCAGCCTGCATAAAAATCCTTCTTGTTTGCATTAAATGTAATTTAATGACTAATTCAATAACTAGAATCTGGAGCAATGTTGTTATAGTTAATGAAAATTGAAATTGAGAAAACATTTTTGCTAACTGATATAAATAAAACCTTTATTTATTTCATTTCATTTTCAACCTTTATTTATTTGTGTACTTTTGTACAAAAGTAAACATCAAAAAATGTTTACTTGAATAATTTTTTTGGTAATCTATCCACCTCTGATAATGACTAATAAAAAGTAGTAAGCACACTCTAAAAACTAATAAAAAAAAAAAAATCTATAAAATAAAACTGAAAAAGTCTCAATAAAAATACTATTGATCCACTCTTTGGTTTTGTATCAGCGCGTTTTGGAGGTGAACTTAATGCTTCCCAACATTTTTAATTACGGTTTTGTCCCCATTTAATAAATAATGACATGATGGGATTTATTGCTTAGATTTATCGATTTGCTAGCAGTATTTTTTATTATGTTTTTAAAATGAAAATATAACGCCTCCTGTCAACTGTAAATGATTTATTCTGCCATGTTGTGTGTGGCTCATGTGTTACGTATGATAATGAAGATTCAGAGTGTGACCTCTCGTGTTTTATTTCCAACTGGATCCATGCAGACCGAAGCGGGTTTGGACCATAAACGTCTGCTCAGAGGCATGCTGGTTTTAGTGACATTTATGCTAGTTTCTTTGTCTGTAGTATTTCAAACTAACTATATTTACGTGTCAAAAAACATGAAATTGTTTTAACTGTATGATTACATTTAAAGATATGTAAACTTTATTAAGTGTTAAACATTTATAGAAATCAAGTGGAATCTTTAGAGAACATCTATATTGATGCTGATATTGAGATTTTTGCGCTGGATTTTATACACAATACAATAAAGTTTGTGTCTTAATTAGGTTGAGAAAATGTAAAAAAGTCTTAAGAAATATTAATATATTTCCAAAATACTTAAAATAAATTTTTGCTTTGTGTCCAACATTATATTTAGCAGATCTATCAGTTTATAAGACATTGTCTTATAAACTACAATGTGTATTATGTCTATTATAAGACATAATAAACATCTATTATCTATCTGCAGTTAATATGTGCTTTATCTGCCTGTGGACCACAGCGCCCTCTGCTGGGGACTTGAATATTGCAGTGTAAAAAAGATTATTATTAAAAGTATTATTAGCCTTGACAATTAATAATAGAACTAATAAGAAATTACTAAAGATAAAGCAAAGGATTAATTTTTAATTTATAAAATAATTTTGGTATTAGGTGAGTAAGCTTGAATATTGACAGAAATTAAGCTAAAATTGTCCAAAAGTTTATTTAATAAATTTGATCACATCATTTAATGTTAAAAGGAGGAGAATGTTTCTCACACTTTGTATTGTTTTATTAGTTTAAATAGTTTATTTAAATTGATTTACTTAATTAAAAACACACATCATACAGTAGAAATCATTCAAAATGCTAAATCAGTAAGAGAATGGTAAAAGTTACTTTTTTGAAGAAATATGAAATAGAATCATGTGAATCCATATGAATTGTATTTTGAGTTGATGTTGTTTTGGTTTAGTTTAGTTTTTTGTATATCCATACTTTTTGAATACATTCATTTTATTGATTTGTATATTTTCTCTTTTCATTTTAGTGAAAATGAATAATGAAAATGAATGAACACTCTGCTGTTATGTACAAACCAAATATATCATAAATTTAACATACATAGCAATAAAAATATTTACAGTTTATACAAGATGTAGATACATTTCTAAAATATATATATATTAATTAAATATTTCAATGTGTTGCTCCTAAAAAGCTTTTCAGCTTCTTTTTAAAAACTGACTTCTGTTCAGCTTTTATGAGTTTCACTCTTTCACATAGAAAAAAAACTGTATTTTCACTTTTCTTTGAAAAGTATGTTTGAAAGAAGAGAAGGCAATGATAGTACCTTCTTTATGAGGTAAATCTTGTTTTCTTTGCTTATTTAAATCATATCAGTCCTCAGAGCTTAGAGTTGAAGTTATTTTAAGAAAAAAAAGGATTTTCTCTGATGAAGGTTGTGTAAAACTCTGATGTTTTTGATTTCTCTTCCCTCTCAGCTCATTTATTTCCATTCCTGACTTCGCTCTTGTTCCTTCCACACCGCCTCGCTCGCGCAGCCGCGTTCATTTAGCGCTGTAATGCTAACAGCCCTTTCTCCCTGCTCATTCTTCCCTGACTTAGTGGTTCGCCTGCAGCGCTACCAGCACTTTACACAGGGAACACACATTCACATTTATACCCGCTAACTCATGGAGTGTTTTCTCTCTCTGCATCTCTCTGTCTCTTCTACATGGATGGCTCTTCACAGTTTCACTCATTTTTTTATCTATATAGCCCTCGTTTTCCTCTCAGCTCGTTTTGTTTTCGGGCGAGTTTTGGTATTAGCTGACATTATAAAAACACACACCTCTTAGTCATAATTACATGTATTTGTACAAGTAAATCTTTTCAGTTTAGGACATTACCAAAGGCTGGAATTGCTCTTTTCCAAATAACGGGGAGCTTTAATCTCTATGGGGAAATTTTACTGCCACAAGTAGAAAAATTTCCAGTTTGAAAGCAAGACTTCATTCTCAAAACTTCTGCTCTCTTTCAAATATTCACTGTGCTCTCTCAAACCTTTCTTCTCACAACCACCCAAAATGTCTCTGCTCTCGCTTGCGAATTCTTTTCTGCTCTCTCTCGAAACAAAAAGTACTGTCGCCTGGCAACCTCTCAGCCAATAGAATGAAAGTTTTGTACTGGGTGTGTTTGTTACCTTCTAGTGGGTCTGCCTGTGTGGCTACTACCGATTGTAGCAACTTGTCTGGAGAAATTTATCTGCCATAATTTGAGAGCGCCCATTTTCAGTCTCAAAGCAGAATTTAATGTTTTATTCTCAAAACTTTAATACTTGTACTCAAAACTTCTGCTCTCTTTCAAATATTCACTTTCTCCTCGCGCTCAAAATGTCTCTCTGCTAGCAAACCTCTCTGCTCACTTTATAATTTTTGAGCACTCTACCCACCTGTGGCTGCAGAAACACACCTGTGCAGTTGTTTGAGCATCTGGAAATGCAGTATGAGCAAGCTGATGAACACGTACACTCATTCACTTTGAAGGAAGATCTCAGAGAAAGTAGGCCAATGCACAGAGACACACTTAAACCCTGTAGTGCAGCCTGCCTTGTATTCCTTTAAAAGAACAAGACAAAGGTTGTTGGAGGCGAGCGTCCTCCACCAATCACGGATCTCCTACTATTGTACGCTCTCTCTGAGCTCCCAGCGCTGTATCAGTGTCCCTGGTTGCCTATCGATTAGTCATGCCTGGCTGCTGTCATGTGCAGGAGTCCGGGGAAGTCCCTAATTGGCCAGTCCGGGAATGAAAGAGACAGAGAGGCAGACCGGGGCAGACACTGTCAGAGGGAGGTAGCTCAGAAAGATGAGCAAGGCTTGCAGATAGATCTGTGAACGTAGAAGCAGCCTGTTGCCAATTAATTATAAGAGTTTTACCAATTTAGATTGGGTAAACGTGGACAGAGGAAGAAGATTAAACTTTTCCTTGTTGTTGCTGCTGGATGAAAAGGAATTGTGATTTAAAGCCGGGTCAATTACTGTTTTTTGTCTGTACTTTGTGCAATATCTTAACCAAAGCATGACCAGACCTGCCAACACAACTCTGTGAAGATGAGCAGAAAGGTAGGTGGATCAAACGAGTGACCGCTGGAGGAGAAACCTTTCCGAGCAACCGGCAGAAATCTTTATGTCTGGACCGATACCTGAACTGACGGGAGCATCACTCAAGAGTTTCTTCTGCTTTCTTCTTGATTCAACACTCATGGATTATATGGAGATTGTTGTACTTTTAAAACTGAACATTTCCCTAAAGGAGGATGGTTTACCACTCAGTGATCCATCTGAAATATTATTTTGTAACTTTTATACGTCCACCAGCTGTAGATACTGAGAAACACAAACAAATAAGACTAAAATATCTCTGGATGTACAAAGATTTGCCTGATTGTCTGAAGACCATTCATCTGAAACAAAAAATGTAATACAAGAATATTACAACGGTAGTATTTTCCAAACTTTTGCCACAATGACCACCTACTTCCACAGTCATGAGTTTTGTTGTAGCCCCAAAAAGCCCAGCTCCTCTAAGGGAAAATCTGCCAAAGGGAAAGGCAAATCAGGAAAGAGCCACTCCAAGCAGAACCAGAGTTTTCTCCAGGTGGCAAATCACCAAACGCAATCTTCGCTGCTACACTCACCAAAGCGTCTAGCCCATTCAGGCAAATATGGCTGCCAATCTCAGAAACACCTGCTTCCTTCTCCGTCTCCTAGCTACTACCACATAGCACCGCCATCTCCAAGTCATCCAGTTGGATGTCCGTTGGCGCAGCAACCACCAAACAACCTTCTCCTCTCGCCAAGCCACAGCCAACTTCATCTATCGCCAAGTCAACACCAACTCCATCTATCCTCCAGCCACCAACAGCTCCATTTATCTCCAAGCCACCACCAGCTCCACGTGTCGGCAAGTCACCATCAGTTGCTTCATCCTCCTCAGAACCATCAGCCATGCTGCCCACCAGCCTCACCTGGTCGTCTGTTTACCTCGCCTTCATCCAATCAGCTCTACCAGCAACACCAGTGCCAATCGTCCAGTCACCATTCGCTGTTCCAGCAGTGCCAACAGCAGCAGAACTGCACCCCTCCTCTTCCTCATGCCTCCCAGTCGCTGTCCATCCACCCGTTCCACTCGCCCCAGCTGCCGCTGTGCTCTGGGTTAGGAGGATACGGCTGGAGCACGCTGCCCACCAGCCTGGCCACCAGGACTTCACGAGGGAAGTTTCCCAACCTCAGAGATAGTGTGAAGAAGAGTCCCACCAAGAGCAAAGGCAAGTTTGGTGGCAAGTCATGGCCCAATGACACATATATCTGGACTGCGCATCCACACGTGCCGCTCCAACACCACTGTGTACCGATACACACCCATATGCAGGTAGGTTTACGTGGTTATAGATGTTATAGGGGCAGCATCATGTTATAATGGTATAACATCAAAAACATGCCTGGACTGTTTACTTGATTTTCTCATGTATTTTTGACAAATTCTTTCATCTCCATGGTAACCATTCAACTGTGCATGATGCCTGGGTGGACTTAGCTCCGCCTTTGAGGTACAGCTCAACCCCCATTCTGGCCCTTCAGACTAGCCAGCAGCAATTAGCAAACATCTAGTGTAACTGCATATCTGCTGGTCTCATTATACGATCTACTTCTCAGTACATTGGTAAAAACGTTGTTAAAGGGTTAATGGAGGAACCATGTTGTGACGACTTCCTGTAGGCAGAGTTTATGAGAGATCAGGAGTTTTTAAAGAGACAGATCCAATTTCAAGACGTTAAATTACAAAGTATTGTCTTAATATCGAATCTGTTCTCTGCCGTTACACACACAGTTGGTGACAAAAAACACTGTACATTATGTAGATAAGCTAAATTAAGGAAAACCAGTTTATATATTAAATGGTTTTTAGCCATTTTATTGGTGACGTACAGACAGGAGGTTGTGCAATCCCAGGTGAGGCTCAGTTCGCTGCTGCCTTTCCTGCTTTGCCTCTGAGCATTTGAATAGGAAAATGTGAAAATTCACCAATTTTGAAGAAATAGTTATCCGAATTTGTTAAGCTAAATGAAAAATAGGTACTTTATAGTATGAACCACAGGGTGAAAATCTAAATTATTTTATAATTATATATTATTCTTCCATAATGACAGGTGATAGTTACTTGATTATGCTATAAAATGAAAAAAAACAGCCAATGAGACATAACAACATAATGATAAAAGCAGCGTCAGAGTTACAACAAAAAAGAGATTTTATGTGTAGAAGCGTTGTAATCTGAGGGGAATAATCCAACAGAGCAGCTGCCTGTGAATGATGGTGAGGTAGTAAGTGTGCAGCGGGTGCAATGATCAGAGATAGATGCTACTGATAACCTGATTAGCGTGATTAGCCTGGCAATTCTGATTTGATTAGAGTCACGCTCCTTCTGATTAACTCATTAGTCAATTAGCGTTGCGTTGCAGATTAAGATAGACACAGCAGGCCGCCATGTTGGGAGCTGACAGTCGTCCAAACCAGGCTGATGTGTCGTATGACATCATGCAGCAAGAAAAATGATTATAGAGACACAAAGGATGAAACAATTTTTATTTTAAGGCTTTATGGCTCATTGGTTTCCATATTCTCTCCACCCATGTGTATGGATAAAATATATTTTTTTACCAACATCTACTGCACATTATTTAATTTATTCTGATCCTTAATTTATTTTTATTCAATTGTTATAGATAGCAAATATTTGCTACAGTTGAAACCAGATATTTACATACAAATCGCCTCAAAAGACAAAAACGCACAATTTTTTCTTACTTAATAAAGTTAAATCAGACCAGACTTTTCTTGTTTTAGGTTAGTTAGAATTACCAAAATTATTTCTATTTGTTTATAACTTAGTTTTACATGATGAGGAAGAGGATTAGTGCCACTGGGAAAAAAATTAAAAAGATTCTGACTTTTTTTTTTTTTCTTCTTAGAATTATGATTTTAAATCCTGACTTTAGTCTCAAAATTCTGACTTTAATTTCAGAATTCAAACTTTTTTCTCAAAATTCTGACTTTAATCTCAGAATTCAGATTTCTTTTCTCAGAATTATTCTTAGATTACATTTTAAAAGACAGTTTTCTTTTACACTGACAAAATGTATGTAAACTTTTTAATAGACAGTGATTTATCTTTTTATCTAAATATCTGTATTTATGCGTTTGGATGTAATTGAAAACCTTTGAAGCGTCCGTCTGTGTGGCATGATGGCGACCTCTGACCGAAGGAGTTAATCACTTGTTTGTCCGTCGGTCTCTGCCTGATGAGACGAACCGGGTTAGTCTGAACCTCCCTAAGCTGTGGCTGGGCTGAACCGGGTCGTAATGCCATAATAACACAGCTGGTGTAACTGCAATTATATAACAACTAACAATCACTCTATCTGGATATGAATGCTGCATGTAGGGGTGTGCGTGCGCGTGTGTGTGTGTGTTTGTTCTTATGGCCTTTTCATGAAACACAACTAAAACACACACATGTTGATTATATAAGCATGTGGCCTGACTTGGCGTGTCAATGAAAACACCAGACAGAACACAGCTGACTGGTTGGATTGGTCTCTTTACAAATCTCACACTCACACACACAGTCGTGTTTTCATCACTTGTGGGGACTTCACATTGACTTCCATTAGTTTCTACAGCCGAACCCTATCCATCACATGCCTAACCGTTACCTTAACCTTTACCCTTTTCCCTAAACCTAACCATCACAGACCTAAAAACAACAATTTCCCTCATGGGGACCAAGAAAATGTCCCCACAAGGAGCAATGGCCCTCCTTACCCCCTCATTATAGACAGAAACCGGATCCCATAAGGATATAAAAACCTGGTACACACACACACAAACACACACACAATATTGTCACAGTTGCGAAGGGGTCATATCAGGTTACCAAAACACGATGGAGTTGTGACTGGCAGCGATTTTTAGCTAATACTATAATCAGTCAACACTTTGTAAGCGACTGTGTTTTACCTGAAAAAGCAAAATAGAGATTTTGTTTAAAAATTTTTATAAATAACAAAACAAAACAAGTTTATATTAAAATAAAAGCTTGCAATATATATATTTTTAAAATGAACAAAATAGTTTTTTGATTGACTTTAAAACACTGAAGCAGTAGTTCGGTCACAAGACTCTTTATCTGTTAGTGGGTTAGAAACACGTAATAAAAAATATGTTAATTATCTTTATTGTAAATGTGTTTTGTACTTTAGAAAATACTTTTTCATTATTTTGAAACTATTTTGTATTCAAGAATAATTTTATTTTTTATGTCTCTTATCTTTTTGATGAACTTGAGCTGTTTGATCTGAAATGTCTAAAATTATGAGACACAATCACAAATGTTTCTTTAATTAGTTTTTTCTTTATTTATAGCTTTATTGTTTTTGTTTTTTTGCCTATTTGAAAATCGTGTTATTTGTACGGAAGATGATTGGTGCCATTGGAAAAAAATCTGAATTCTGACACTAATCTCAGAATTCTGAATTTTTTCTCAAATTCTAATTTTAATCTCAGATTTTTTATATTTTTCTCAGATTCTGACTTTTGATATCAGAAAATGAAAGTCAGATTTCTGAGAAGAAAGTAAGAATTTTATTTTATTTTTTCAGTTTCCCTAATCTTCTTCCGTATACTTGCACACCTGTGTGTTAGAGCCGTTGCAGATCAGAAAAAAAGGAGTAGATTTTTGCTAAAAACATTTTTTAGATTAATGTCAGACATTTTCTGGAAAAATCAAGGAAATTTCTGTGTTTCAAAGGTTGCAAACGTTTGACTTTTTGAATGCAGAAGCTTCCAAATTTTTTCTAGTAAGTTTCAGAGATTAAGATCAAAATTTCTGAGCTTTTTCTCGCAAATTTTAGACATTTGTAGCTTTGGAGAAATGTTCTTGTGTTTTGTAGAAAATGTCTGAAGTCTATCTCAAAATTTTTTCTCACGTATCTGACAAATATTCGACATTACAAACTTGGAAACTGCTTAGGTTTTTCTAGAAAAGATTTTGCCAGGAATGTGGTCATTTCTTAAAATATATTTTATATTTCATATTTGAGCTTGTGT
Organism: Brachyrhaphis roseni; assembly: GCA_903066815.1. Taxonomy (NCBI): domain Eukaryota; kingdom Metazoa; phylum Chordata; class Actinopteri; order Cyprinodontiformes; family Poeciliidae; genus Brachyrhaphis; species Brachyrhaphis roseni. Next base: position 24,482 of record CAEFZY010007445.1, on the reverse strand, counting down.
TTCCAACTGAAATATTGCTCTGTTTGGACTTTTATTATAGTTTCTTTTGTTTTTGTGCCTTGTTTTATTTAGATGTAGCTTTTCTGATGAATCTTGAATCTCTCTAACTTTTGATGTTTCCAAAATGATCCACTTTTCTAAACAGTTTCTGTTTCTTCTCACCCATTTTCTGGGTTCACACTGCGATGACACCAGCTGCAGCTGGCAGCTCTCTCTCTCCATATCCATGAACTCCACTTTGCCGCTCTGAACCTTCCCCCACTTCTGCTCTCGTGCATTCATCTTTTTTTATTATCTATGTATTTTTCCTGTTTGCATCTGTCTGCACCCTCTGCTCTTCATTGTTGCTGCAGAGCGGACAGATCCTCCCACCGTACCTTTAATCCCTCCGAACATCCCCACTCTGTTCCCATGTGGGATCAAGCCTCCAGTTTGACTGACATGCAGTCAGACACGATGGACGGAGAGGGAGAAACACATGGACTCAGATAATGTGTGTGTGTTTGAGAGAGAGAGAGCGATAAAAGCAAGAGGAGATAAAGGGCGATGTGTGGAACAGATTAGTGGAAAGCGGCTGATTCTGCTGTCGCTCTGTTACACATTTATACTTCGACGTCAGAGCGGACTGTCCATTTGGTTTATGAGCTTCTTTGTTGCTGGTTTATTTAGTTTTCTAACTTTTTTTGTTGTTGGAGAAGTTGTAGCTTTTATTCAGACTAGTTGTCGTAAAGATGGAGGACCAGACAGAAATCAGGACTAGAGGAAAAGCAGTGGATTGATGCAAATATCCACTGATATTGCTGATATTTTCAGGGTTCAGAAACAATTCCAATTATTTATTATTTATAATCCAGTGGGAGAAGTAGCAAGATAAAGAGAAGTAGTATAAAAAGTTGGGTTTACGAATTTAAAATCTCCAGCATGTCGCCTTAATTCAGCTGGTAAGAGTCTGATAATATCCTGCCACTGGAATGTGATGTAAGCTGTTAACATAGAGCGTTAAATTCAGTTTACGGCGCCTGTAAAGTGTTTTTTAAAGTGTAGCATAGCGTGGTTGTCAGTGCTGTCCACTATAAGGGCTGTGCAGCATGTCATGCGGCGTACGCAGTCGCTCCATGGTGGTAATCCATAGCAGATGTACTCAACATGCTGTACCAAAACCTGAGACGAGTAAGTCCTGAACCGCTGCCTTCGCTTCGGCTTTCTCAGCTTTCCGCGACCCGGTTTTATTTTCAGATATCTCAGGTTAAAGTCACCGAATTAGTGTTTTTTTTGTGTGTTTTTTTGCAGGCCAACCCCCCTCCAGTGGTGGTGAATACCGACAGCGTAGACACCCCCCCATATGTGAGTACAGCTTTAATTACATTGATAAGGATGTAATCAACAGTTTGTATTGGAGCTTCCTGAAGATGAAGTTCTACATATGGAATATTTCTAGTCTTATTTGAGGAATTATTGTTGTTTTTTAATGCTATGTCATTCAATTTTGTGGTCATAAGAACAAAAAAATATGTGCAAAACATTTAAGATATTTCCACTAGAAACCAGACAAAAAATACTTGCACTGTTTCTGTTTTAGTTTTATTTTTGTGTAAAAATAATGACATGGTGGAATGCATATTGTTGTTTTCTGGACATTTGATATTAAATCTATGTAGCAAGTGATGTTAAATTTTATAAATAAGTCTCAATTTATCAAAAAAAATGTCCAAAAAATAATTCACTTTTTCTATTGGATAAGCATTTAAAGAAGAAAGGAGATTCTGTATGTTCAGATTCATTTGCCCCAATCAAATTATTTGCACCTGATCAGGGATTTTAATTTAATATTAATATCTCTAAGGTTTATTTCCCAATGAAGGAAAAAGGAAAGACAAAACAAATCAGATAAAACTAACACAAACTTACAAAATGTAGTTTACAGAAAATATTCCTAAAAACATTGTTTTAAAATGTTATTGATGATTATAACCCCAATTTAGGAAGCATTTATAAAACTTTTAGTACAAAACTAACTTGCTTATCTTTTAAAAGATATAGGAGCTAGTTTTAGGTAAATAATTCCTTAATACTGTAGAAAAATTGTTACTTCCACTGGCAGATTGTTGCACTTACAAAAATACATTTTTCCAGTGTTATAAGTAAATTAATCTGCCAGTGGAACTAGAACATTTTCATCAATATATAGATAAATTATTGACACAAACAAGCTCTTATATATTCCTTAAAAGTTATTTTTAAGTTAGCTTTATCTTAATTCAAGTGTACTAAGATATTTTCACTAGAAACTAGACCAAAAGGACTTTGTGTGTTTGCAGTGTAGGATGAAGAAAATATGTCAACTTTTTAATGTATTGTTTTACGCTTCATCAGGGTAAATATTGGCAAACAATGTATCCCTAAAAAGATGTCCAAACCTGTAAGCTTCTGCTCCTGCAGCATGAATTTGTGTAATGAGCGTTAAACTTTTCTGTCCAGTAAATTGGTGTGTTAAAGACAGCGGCGGCCTGTTTAAACAAAACTCTCCATCTAGAATTAGATGAATCCAGATGTCATCTCACTGTTGGCCAGCTGCTGCAGGGAATGAACGTGTTGTTGTTAGATAATTTTATTATGTAATTACTGTGGAACTATTCCCTGTTGGACTGAAACTGAAAGAAATTAAGAGCAGGGACAGATTCCCTGTGGCCGAATGATATTACTGATGGCTGTTCACTGTTGGCACTTTTAGTTTTTACGATAAAAGGCATCACATGCATGTGTAGCTCCAGTAGGTCGACTTCATGACATAAACACTCAGGTTCACTGAATTTATTCTAACAAAAGAGGAAAAGAGTTGGTGGTTAACATCAGTCCAGCAGCTTCTGCCTCTATATAAAAAATAAAATACAATAAATAAACCAAAACAAACATCTTCTAAGGAACAGCTAGCAGCAGTTAACAGTTGTAAAATTATACGTAGCTAAAATGCTCAACATTAATAATAACAGTTAAAAACATATATAAAATATTGCAAAAATATGTGTATATGTATATGATTAAAATTGTCTAAAATATGTGTTAAAATATAATATTTCTAAAGAAAACACGGAGCTGATCCTAATAGTTGTTCCGTTACCGATGGCAACAGAACAAAGGGGGAGGAGCTGCCAGTTGCTGGTTGCTACGGTAACCACCAACTGTCAACAGCAGCAGAGCAGAAAGCTTAAAATACGCCAATACATTTTCTGGAGAAACAACTTCTTGACTAAACAAAATAAATTCAAAGAATAATTACATTTTGACAAACTTCACATCTATAATATTGTTAAAATAAAACCCTGTTTAGCAAAAGCTAAATAAAAGGGAGTATTTGTGCAAGAATGAACTGTGTAATGTCACTTTTTAAATTATTAAGTCACTAAGTTTCAACGTTCAGTCAAAATGGAGTACAGGCGCACAACACATGGTGGTTTTAAAACAGCAAAAAATATAAAATCTAAAGTAATCTGACTGCACAAAGACACAGATTACAGCCAGGCGGATTACATTGGCCCCTGGGACGCCAGTTGACCACTGCATGTGTGCTCGCCTGTTTGCTCCACTGCATGCATCTGAAAAAGACATTCAGTACCAAACGTAGAGCATGTCTGAAAAAACATATCTGTGTTTGCTTCTCATTCTCTTCAGAAATCTGCAGCCTCGTATCTCTGCAGGACTGAAAGATGTCGACACATTTTTCAGAGTCAACGTTTCTAAGGGACACTTTTAAATGTGACGTCAGAGATGCTTTAGGGATTTTATTCTTCAGGATTTACACGTCATTCATAAATATTATCTAAATTCACTTCCATAATCTTTAATGTGTGAGTGTACAAATAATCTGATCAAGTTAATACTCTGATTTCTTTTAGGTCAATGTAAATGTTTCGTTTTAGTTTATTACACTAGTTGAATTCACTGATGGCTTTGTTTTTGCTAAATTGCGCAAAATTTCACTTTTTTAACAATAGAAGTAATGCTGAAAAACACAGTAAAGGAGATATCCAGATCTTACATTATATTTCTCCTAAAAGGTTTTTTTTTGTCTCAGAAAAAGAAACTTTTTTCTGGTTTCTTGTACAACAACAGTTTTTTCTGCTGTTGTACATAAAAAACTGTACAACAGCAAAGCTGGAGATGTTTGTATCTGGTTTAAAATGTATCTTTACAGAATAACTACATATTGGCCTGTAAAGGTATCAATTTGTCCCAGAAGTTATCGCGATAAACGATAATATTATGGTTGTGAGACCATTTTCATTTGATATAATAGCAATGGGAAAATAATAATAATATTGTTTTTTTATATAGCGCTTTTTTGACCACCCAAAGCACTTTACACACATTTATACACCGATACGCAGATCGGTAGGCAATTTGGGGTTAAGCGCCCAGAGGCACATCGACATGAGGAAGCTGGAATCGAACCTACTACCTTCCAATTGCAAGATGACTACTCTTACCACTTCGCCACAGTCGCCACACAAAATAATCCCAGAACACATTCTCAAGGATTGATAAACTTTAAATTCTGATGAATATTTAGCACTGGATCTGGAAGACATTATAAATGTCCAAAATAAATAAACAAAACAAGTGAAACAACAAATAAAATTAATTATGACGTCTCTGTAAGCAAAATTGCACCTTAAAAAAGAGTTAGTTGAGACCAAAACTCAACTAGTTGAGACCAAAACATTTTTTCAACCAAAAGGTTGAAAAAAAAAACAATAAATCATGCAAATGGAAATTATTGAGTTCATTTTAATTGGTCATGTGATTTATTGCTTGTTGTGACAGATGTTTCTATCATATTGTTATTGTGAAAAAATATTAATATGCATAAATTAACAAGTTATTGGGAATCACAGTTATGGTACATTTTAATTTCAGACAGAACTGTCTTTGAATTTCTTAATAAAGTAGTAATGTATTATTTTAATAATGCAGGTTTTTATTAGTGTTTCTTTTTGTCTCACAGGTCAATGGAACAGAAGCAGACTATGAGTATGAGGAAATCACACTGGAGAGGGTAAAATAATGTTACATTCATTTCTATTTTCCATGAAAACACACCAAAAAAGAAAACAAAATAACCCCATTTTTCAATTTTTGCAAATACTGTCGTTAAATAATGTCGTTAATTTTGTAATGAAGAGCAGTTTGTGTCTGACATGGTGATGTACACAGTCTTGGTTGCATTGCAACCACATACGTCTGTGTAAAATGAAAAGAAAATTATACCAATAAAAATATCAAAAATAATCAGAGAGGTAGCCAAAAGAGTTATGGTAACTGGAGTGTTTGCAGAGAAACTTTTGTTAACAGGAAAATGCTCCAAACATTTTGCCTTTATTAATGAGTGGGGGGGCTGCTATTGAAAATAAATAGAAAAACCATTTACATTTTTAAAGTTCTTAATGAGACCAAAATGTAACTTTTTGGTCTACATCCATTCTGTTTATGGAGGAAAACTAACACTGTGCTCATTTTTTATTCTTTTATTTATTTTTTTAATACAGTGATGGTTGAAAATGTATGGAAGCCCATTTGTGCCCTGAAATAAAAAAGTAAAAGCCCAACAGGAAGTCAAAATTTTACTTTGACAGTCATACTTATGAGATTTGAAGTCATAATTTTAACTTCCAAAGTCATGATTATAAGCTTTAAAGTTATAATTTGACATTCAAAGTCATAATTATGCCATTGAATGTCAAAATCAAAGTCATAATTAGGAGATTCAGTCAATTTTAACTTTCAAAGTCAGGATTATGAAATTCATAGTCATAATTTCCATTTTCAAAGTTGTAATTATGACTTTCTATCTCATATTTATGACTTTAAATCTCAAAATTTTGACTGAAAATCAAAATTATGACTTCTTGTTGGACTTTTACTCTTTCTTTCATGGCGAAAATGGGTTTCCATAGGAACATGCAAAAAGGGGAATTAGTTAAAGGAATATGAATATTTTTGCAGCCTATTTTAGTCATTCTGTCAAACATTTCATGATTATTTACGTCATTCAAATGTAGAACTTCCTTCTCCCTCATGTTCAAATCGTTCCTCCTCTACCTTCATGTTATTGTCTCTTCTGTCTTTCAGCCTAAGCGTTTTTGTCCATTTCTAAACCTTCTCCGCTGCCCTCTCCATTTCTTCTTCATCATCACCCACTTTCCTTTCACAGGCCTCAGCGATCCCTCTTCCCTGATTGTATTCCCTTTATCTCTTCCCCAAGGCCGTCTTTCTGTGTCTCTCTCTATCGCTCCATTCTCCTGTGACCTGGTTCTGTCTGCTTGGCTGAATCTGCTTTAAAGTCAAACACAGCCGCAGACATTACGCTGGATTTAAATCCATGACGCCGCATGGGGAGAGAGTAAAATAAAAACGTCAATGTGTGAAATTGTTTTACAAAGAGTATCTGTTCTGGGTAGGGCTTGTTTTAGACTTTTTGTTTAGCAAAAATAAAAATAATTGCACAAATTAGTGTGTATTTATTCACACAAAATCAGATTTTGGTAGGTTATATTAAGTTGTTTACATTCTGTTTATTAGAGATGTGAATATTTCAGTGTCTGGTGATTCGATTCAGAAAACATTTTTAATTCAGAAACCAGTCTAGAAATTCTGTTTAAATTAAATAGACTGAAATCAATTTCTTGAGCATTTTAGATCAATTCAGAATTTCCAGGACTAGGACTTGCCATTGTTTTTCTGTTTATACTGTTTATTTATTTACACTGAAACAATGTACAACATACAATTAACCTTTTAAAAGGAGAAACATTACAGGTACATTACAGCAAAAAATGCAAATTTCCACCTGCAGACCCTGGACACGTTCACGTAATAAAGTATGATTTAACAGATTATGAAAGCCAGTTTAGTGATTATTCAAATGTCAGTACAACTAAAAGACAAAACAAACTACAAACTAACAGACATTTGTAAACTAAAACATGTTATAAATGACAAAACAGAAGCCAGTTTTTGAATATATACTCTGTATTTTTGTAGGGTATCCATGTTCATGTGAGGTTTTTCTTAAACATGAAGTTTTAATCCTCTGGACAACTGAGTGATAATGAGAAGTCTTGTTTCATAATTTTATTTCTGTTGTTTCATATCTAATATTTATCTTATTTTAAGGGGGTGTATTAATAGAAAATTCACATTTTTCATATTTTTGTACCTCCATTTGTGTTTCTACTGCTTTTAAAAACATCCCAAGCGCTTAAAAAAAGACATTTATCCACTTTTTTGGCAATAATTTAATGTTTTTTGGTGTCTGGAAAAGGACCTGTTTTGAAAACATTCAGAAAGTAACGTCACAAAACAGCAGTCACTGCCCGTTGCCTAGTGACCCCAGACAAGTCCAGCCCGTTACCTAGCAACCCCAGCTAATTCCAGCCTGTCGCCTAGCAACCCAAGATGAGTTAGAGTGCGTTTGGTCAGTTGGATTCAGCATAATGGAAGAATAATAGGTCACCTTAAAATACTAAGCTAAATTTATTCTTTAAGAATAGTGCCAAAACTTCTGTGTTTCTATTTGTCTTCTGTCAGATACCCAGTGATTTACCATAAAGAATATTATTTTAAGCGTCCTGTTCCTATGTCATCAGGATTATATGGAATACTTTTATGATCATTATTCTGCAGTGTGTTTCAGCCTCTTTAGGCAGGCTAGCCCAAATCCTGTGTGGTGATTATTTTGTCATCTGAACCCACTCAGTGGGGCTTGTGCCAAGTCTTTTTGGACGTCCATGTTTCTGTGATCGTGTTACTTTTGTAACAAAAATAGTTCCAGCCAGATTGTGAGACCAAGCACTGAGCAGATGAAGAAAACAACAGGTCAGAACAGGAAGAAAAGAACAAAAACAACAACAAAGCTTATTTTAGAGAACAACAGTAAAGAAAATCCTGCTATTTCTACAGAGTGGGACATATTTCATGTACAAAAAAACACAAACTTATCATTTTCTAATTGCTTTACTCTATTTTTTTATTTTCTTCTTCTCCTCAGAATAACCTATGAATTCACTGTAATGAAAACTGTATTTCTGAGTGAAACATGAATATTCAGCTTATGCAAACGTAGCATGTGTTTGTTCCTGCATGGTCCAAGTGTCTTGTTTTATGATATTATGGTTTCCTTTTACAAATCGTTAAAAAGCATGACTGAATTGCTTTTATTTTTAACAGAAAATCAACATGTTTTTTATTTTTCCTTCTAGGTGTTGAATATGTCTAATGTTTTATTTACTTAAATTTTTAGTTTAGTTTAACTTTAAGAAATTTGAAACTATTGTGGATGCAAAAATTGTGCATATAAATATTTTTACCACTAACATGGCCTGTTTCTGTTTTTGTGAGCAGGGTAACTCAGGACTGGGCTTCAGTATTGCTGGCGGCACAGATAACCCCCACATTGGAGAAGACCCATCAATCTTTATCACCAAAATCATCCCGGGAGGAGCTGCAGCCCAAAATGGACGACTCAGGTAGAATCATTCTTCTTAAATTAAATGTATTTACCATCATGAGTTAAAATGCGTCAGGACAAAATTTAAAATAAAGTACCTGATGTACTGTATTTAAATGTGGTGTGAAATTTTGAAAAGTAGCTAACAGAAAGTTAGCCTTTAGAAAATTAGATGTGTCGCAGCTCAATGTGTCGCATCTAATTTATTCCCCAGGGAAACATTAACTCCTGGACTAAAAATTCTTCCTTAAATTTGTGTATTTAAATATTTTGGTGGGAGATCTTGCCCATGTAATAAAGGAGAAATTTATCAGTGGTGATGAAGACATAAACAAAGAAATAAATAAATTTTGCTGTGCAGGGTAAATGACTGCATAGTCCGGGTGAATGACACGGACGTGAGGGAGGTGACTCACAGCGGGGCGGTGGAGGCGCTGAAGGAGGCGGGAGGACTGGTACGGCTCTGCATACGGCGACGGAGGAGCCTGGCTGAGAGGATCATGGATATTAAGCTGGTCAAAGGGCCAAAAGGTGAGCTAATGCTAGAAACACATTGAACACTGGAGTAAACAAACCTTATTGTCTTAGTTTTAAAGCAGTGGAGTCAAACTCATTTTAATTTTGGGCCAAATCCACATTATGAATGTCCTCAAATGTTATGGCAGAATGTATTTATAAAGTTACCCATTAAAAAACTGTTAAAATAAATAGCTGTTTTTGCATTACTTCTGAAAATTAAATAATGTTAAACATCTTTTCACATTCACTGGAAAACTTTAAGAAGTTGTGTTAAAAATCAACTTTATTCCCTCATCAAAAACATACCAGGAGTGTTGGCTTGACTCTTTCATGCATGTTTGAGAAATCCTTTAGTCTCCATGGCAACCATTCAGCTGTGCAAAACGCCTGGGCGGACCTAGCTCCACCCTCGAGGATTAAGCTCCTCCCCCAGTTAGCTCCTTCAGACTAGCCAGTGCAATTAGCTAACACCTAGTGAAACTGCACATCTGCTGAGCTCGTTATACTGGTTAATATCTTATATAGAAATATTCACCATTTTTAAAGTTGAAGGTAACATAGTTACTTGATTGTGCCTGGGAACACATAAGTCACATAATTGAACGTATCATAATACGTCACAAGTAATTGAAGTAACCCACAGGCCTTGAGTTTGACACGTTTTAAAAATATAGTATCTGATTTAATAATAATGACCAGATATAAGTCTAGAATAAGAAAAGATCCAACATATTCTTTTTTTGCTCTCACTCATAGCTTTCTCTAAAAATATCAGTAGATACTTAAAATAAAAATGTAACATTAGTCGTCCAAATTATCTCATGACTAAAAATAAAAGTAAAATCAGTCAGCTCAGAAAGAAAACAGCTAATTATTAGTTAAAACAGCTTGTGAATCACTATAAGGCAATAACAGCAGATATACTTCAAATGTTTATGTTCCCAGTATTAGCTGAAAGTCTAGCTAAAATACATACATTCATTAAAATGTATTTAATGTACTTTTTAATGATAAGGAGCATTTAGTTGTACCTTGGTAGCATTCATGACCTTTAAATGTTGATGTTTTCTCTCAGGTTTAGGGTTCAGCATAGCAGGCGGTGTTGGAAACCAACACGTTCCTGGTGACAACGGCATCTATGTGACCAAAATCATCGAAGGAGGGGCTGCACACAAAGACGGGCGGCTACAAATAGGGGATAAACTTGTCGCTGTAAGAAACGTTTTTTATTCCTTCTATTGTGTTTTCTCGTTTAGGTTCCAGATTCAGACACAAGTTCACTGTTTTACATCGGCAGAAACATTTTATAGCTTCGTTTCTGTGGTGTTTCTGATGTTTAATCATGGTTTTTTTCTTCTTTTCTATGAAGGTAAATGCTTCTTGCTTGGAGGAAGTGACTCATGAAGAGGCAGTTGCGGCACTAAAGTCCACTCCGGACGTCGTGTACCTCCGTGTCGCCAAACACAGCTCCCTTTTCATTAATGACAACTTCCCTCCACCCGATGTCACCAACTGTGAGTACAAACCTCACATTCGCTCTGCAAGCCAATGAGTAGTCAAATATCTACTAAAGGAAACCTTTAATTTTTAAAGAACTTGAATTTTTTTCTATTTTTTAGGTTTTAAAATAAAGAAAAAAAGTAAATTTTTGCAGAAAGAAGAGGGATATTTTTTGAAAGTGATGTTAAAAAACCACATTGTTTCCAGTCTAATGACAAGAAAATAGATTATAAGATGCTGCGGACATGCAATAAAATTATTCCATAAAATACAAAAAAAAAGCCTGCATGTTTAATTGCAAATTAAACAGAGCCATGATGCAAAATTCATATTTGTAATATTTTTATACTTCCATTTGAGTTTCTTCTGCTTCAAAAAACAGCCCAAGCACTTAAAAAAACATCTAGTCGATTTTGGCATTGAGTTGATGTTTTTTCGCGTGTCTGGAAAACGATCTGTTTCAAAAACCTTCATGATGTAACGTCACAATTTAGCAGTCACTGCACCTCACCTAGTGACCCCAGTGAAGTCCAGCCCGTTACCTAGCAACCCCACCGTAGCCCAGCCCGTTACCTAGCAACTCAAGAACTGAGCAGATGAAAATGTCCTTATCTAAGAATTATTTTGTGTACAAAATGTAATGAAATGTTTTGTTTAGCCCGTAGACATATGCTAACCTGATCAAGGAAGCACAATAGGTCGCTTTATAAAAAAATTGTTTGTTCTTTATAGTTTTTAGTCAATGTTATTAAGAGCCAATAAACTGCAACAAGAGCCACTTGTTGTAGTTTATTGTGAATTACATATTGTGTACAAAGTAATATATGTAATCCTCTCTAATACTTTCTCACATGTTTTTTAGAGTGTTGCAGAGAAACTAGACTTTGTAGAGCATTTAGGAACATGTGGTTCAGGGTTATTCCAGAAGTTCAGTTTTAGCCTGTTTTACCTTTGCTTACCAATTGTTAGGTGAGTTTGAGATTATTATCCTGTTGGAGCACAAAGCTCTGTCCAGGTTTCAACCGTCTAGCTGTTAGTTTGAGCTAAATTTGAAGAATACTGATCACTTCTCTTTAATTGCTACAATGGAAGCTAAACAGAGCCTCATCATGATGCTTCTACCGCCATGTTGGACGGTTGGTGGAAGAAGTTTGGGTTTAAAAACCTCGCCTTGGTTGCTTCAAACATCCTGGAAGCTTTTCTCAGAAGCATTTGGTTTAGCTATGTGGCTGCTGCAAATTTCACTCAAGCTGAAAAAATTTAGCTTTATTGTGAAAAGTCAAACTGATGTTTTAGATGCTAAAGTTAGCATCTCATCCACTAAAATAGTTCTTCTAACAGGCAAAATGTCTCATGGATAAACATAACAGATTGATATCCAAGGCATAACACTTGACAGTTTCCAAGCAGTCATTTGTAATTGCAGTACAAGCTCATGCTATTTCTCCAAAAGCCATTGCGGTTCAGTGAACTGTGCAGCTCTAGTTGAAACCTTTGAAACACTTTTTAGCAAAAGCATAATGGGTTTGCATGTTCTTAGTGTGGTTTCTGGGTCATCCAGCCTCCTGCAGTTCAAAAACACACTGTCTAGATTCCCCCTGGGTTGTTTGTCGTGTGTAGCTCTGTGTTGTCCTATAATGGACTAGCAACCTGCCCAGGGTGTAAATTTCTCCTCATTTATCCACTGGGAGTATCCACTACTCTCCCAAAACCCTTAAAGGAACTTCTGGTTTGTGTTTCAACAGAACAATAATCCCAAACCCAAATCAAGCTTGTTTTTGGAATCAATGACGCGCTAACATTAAACTTCTGGAATGGCCTCATTGTTTAAGTGTTTTATGCCTTTTCTGATAATAAAAGTGATCAATTATCCTTCAAGAATTATGACGGATTGTTTCGCTGCAGTTGATGTTGCTTAGAGAAACCCACAATAAATGTTAATTTTTGCACTATTTCATAAAGACGTTTGTTGTATAACCATTTTAAAACTCTGACTAAACCATTTTGTCATTTAAGGAATCATTATAATACATAAACTTTGCTCTCGTCACTGAAAGTTTAAAGAATTCAGGTAGAGCAGAAGTTAAACAAGAAAAGAAAGGAAGGAGTGAAGGTTTGCTCCTACACATAAAGTCTTTAAGGTGTTGAATAGTGATGCGTCAGAGTGACTCACTTATGAATCATAAACTCAAAAGCATTCAAGGTGAAAACATCAAAAGATGAAAGTTAAAATCTGGAAAGTAAGAGGGAGTTTGTCAAAAGGCTGGTGTATCTATAGGATTTCTGATTTAATAAATGAAGTAAATCAGGTTAATTTGCAAAGATACTCTTGTGTCATGAAGAATGGAGCTGAAGCAGAACCAGACAATGAGGCCTAATTAAGAATTTAATAATAATAATAGTAAAATATCATGTGATTCTATCTAGAAATTAAATTCTTATACAGCAGTGAGGTGCTACTGATGCCAATGTATTTTTTAAAGATCATTTACCTGCAAAAGCACAAAATTGTACTTAGTCATTTTGGTCTAGTTTCTTGCACAATTATCTTAGCACATGTGAAATAAGACAAAACTACAAGTAACTATTCAACAAGATATAGAAGCCTGTTTAAGTAAGTAATAGTTCAATTGGCAGATTATTAGAACAAGAACCAACCGCTACTAATATAGGTTGCTTTTTTTAATGCAAACTCCATTAGAGCTCCATTTTTGTTTGATTAAAAAGCTGCTTATGTTTTTCACCAGCATATTCCCCACATCAGGACAACCACGTTAGTCCGTACATGAGTGGGAGCCAGTCTGTAAGCCCCGCCCCTCTGACCACGCCCAGATACTCTCCGCTGCCCAGGAGCCTGACGACAGACGAAGACGTTCCCAGGTGAGAATATTATTGACGTCACGCCCGCTCCGCCATGATGGACATCAAAACAACCAATGCGCTCCTTTAATGCTGGTCTAAAACAGACATCTGTAAGCTACACTCATACACGCCATAGAGGTGTGTATTATTATATTCTCTCTGAATGTCATTGATGGCCACACTCCAGTCCGGTAGGTGGCGGTAAATGCATCTTAAGTTGGTTGCCATCCGCCAATAAAACACAAAAGAAGAAGAAATCATCTGTAACCTAATAACGCGTTTAGTTAGCTTATTTCACTTTAAAAATGGTCACAGGTTGCTGCGCGGCCACAAACAGACAACAATGCAAACCAAACTTGTCATTTTATTGTATAACTTTTGATGAGGAAAGAAAGAAGCAGCCATCAATCATAAAGACTGGCAGACCTCGGTTTAATCGCGGATTTAATGCGAACTCTTTTTACACGGTAAGAAGACTAACGTTCATGTACTTTACAAATACGTATGATTAGACGTGGTTACGCGCCTAACCGTAACCATGGAGACAGTGCCGTACCGTCATGTAGCCTAGCATGTATGGAAAAAACTGGTTAGCATAAAAAAAAAAAACCTGGTTAGCATCTCGTCTTCCATAAGTTTTAAACCTGCTCCGATGTAAAAGGGAAACGCTGTTTATGACACAGTGATATAAATCATGTGGTGTGAATTCAGGTAAAGTAATTTGATCAATACGTCAGGAGGGAGGAGGTTCGGCTCGGTTTCTAAGCTAGCTGTTTCCAACTTTTGTAAATCCCGCCGTCTGTCAGCCCCAACCAGGTGTGTTAAGTTCACAGACAAATTAGCTCGACTCGAACAGGTAGAAACCATAAATAGCCTAGCAAAAACAACTTTGGAAACCAATTTCAATTGCTCTGTTCAATACTCCCGTCCCTCACTGTAGACGTCCATCATGGCGCCTCGAATGTGACGCAGGTTTTATCATCTGCACAATTAATATCTATATATATTTTCAATCTAATCTAAACTCATTTTCTTTTTGCTTGCCTGTCTGTTTCTCTTTCTGGTTTGTTTATTATCCTTCTCAGAGATTTATTCTGACCCAAAAGCCTTTTTTCTTTATCCAGTTATGACTTGATGAGGTTCCAATATGAACTCAGTGACCTCTATCATTTTCTTCCCACTCTGCAGCTGCTTGTGTGTGTTGTTAGCAGTGAAAGGCAGATGGCTGTGTGAATTTTAGTCAGGCGTGTAAACTCAGGTCACATATGTGCTCATATACACACAAACACACTCAGATCTCCTCCCAGTGCTGCTCCACTGTCTTTAATCCATTTTAATGGAGGGATTAAAGCCCATCCAGTCATCACCGTGGTTACCAGAAAATGACTCATTTCGTCACAAACCTTTGGGCCAATGAGCGAGTGGACTATAATAAATCTGATAAGACCCAGACTGAATGCAGGATGGGCTTTTTGACGTCTGCTTTTCTCTAGTTGCTATTTTCTCACAGTAGTCATGTAAATTTAACAAATTGTCCACTTACATCCATTTTTGTACCTTTAATCCTTCTCTAACCACTTTTAAATTAAAACATTTAATACTTATTTGGTTGTAATATTTTCCCAGTTCTATATTTTATTTGTGTTTCATTCAATATCCACATAAACTAGTTATGAAGACTTCTGTTGTTGATGTTGCTATGTTTCAATTCAGAGTTAAACCAGGATTAGTAAACTTGATATCCAGCTAAAGTACATTTTTAAGAAGAGATAATGTGCATTGTTTGGGATTTTTATCAATATTGAGGAATTATTTACTTTAACCAACCTCCTATATCTTTCTGAAAAATTACTTGCACATTACTTTTGTCTTATTTCAAATGTACTAAGATATTTATGATTACCAAAATGTATTTATCATAAATGATCATTTTCTTATCATGATAAGATTTTTGATTTATTGTTGTCACAATAAGTTCCAACTAATAATGCTTAAAACCTTCTAAAAGTGCCCATGTTGTTATATTTTATTTTTTTTCTCAACTGTTCAATAAATATCAATACATTTGAAATATGCAGGGATGCACAATATATCGACACCAACATCGGTATCAGTCCTATAAATAAAACTAGGCCAATATGAGTAGCCAATATTTATTTTTATCTGTTTCTGATTAGGTTTTCCCCCAAAGGTGTCAAAATGGCTGTGAAATATTTATAATATCTGAAATATCAGTTATCGGCCATAAAATTGGTAAATATTAAAAACTGGATATTGATATCTGTCCAAATATTTGTATTGGTGCATCCCAAAAAACATGATTAACTGAAGCTAGTTTGTATTTTAGTGATACAAATTAAGCTTCTAGATGTGACTGGTGTCCTGAAGAACCGAATTACAAATGGGATGGCAGGGGTATCCAAACTTTTTGCCAAAAAGCAAAATTGAAAGCAGCAAAAGGGCACAGTTATTTCTTAACAGTTTCTTTGATTTCATATGTTCACTAATATACTAAGTAGACAATATTTTAATAAAGAAAATTAGTCAAAGGAATCTGTACATCATTGTCAATCTAAAATATAAACAGGATCTTGCACAGTTTTAAATGACAGGTAAATATTTTTGAGGGGGAGTTTGCTGGCCTAGATTTTGTTTTAAAATATTAATTACATAAAAATACTTTGTATAATACCAAAATTATCAGTGTGTGTAAGAAGCATGGTTAGTTGTAGGAGCTACAAAAAACTGAGAAAGTGTTATCCTGACATCTGCTGGTGAATGTAATGCATAACCTCAAAGTGAAATTCTTCCTCCATCTGAAATATTCCATCACCATCACACCTGTTATTATCATATTACTATTTGGAATATGTCATCCTACACACTGTTTTCATTTGTTTCATCTCTGCTATGGGGTTTGTGTTTTTCTCAGAGAACCCAGGCGAGTGGTTCTGCAGAGGGGATCCACGGGTCTCGGCTTCAACATCGTTGGAGGGGAGGATGGTGAGGGGATCTTCATCTCCTTCATCCTGGCTGGAGGTCCAGCCGATCTATGTGGCGAGCTCCGAAAAGGAGACCGCATCCTATCGGTACGAACTAAAATCTCTTCTAGGACGGTTTTGGTCTCCATCTGTTACTACTTAGCTTACATGCACTCTGCAAAAATATAAAATCTTACCAAGTACTTTTGGTCTAGTTTCTTGTGCAAATATCTTAGTGCACATAAAATAGGACAAATATAACTTACAAGTAACTTTTCAAGTTGTTTTAAGTCAATGATTTCTTAATATTGAGCTTCACTGACATATAATTAATACTTCACTGATTGGAGTTTTTTTCTTTTCTTCTTTGATAAATTGCTGCAGCTGAAATTTGGGATGTCTTGGTTTTTATTCATATTATTAGGTTTTGGTATTTTCTGCCAATTTTATATTTGTGTCATTATTTTTTTACCAAACTTAATTTTATTTTCTGTTTCATCATTTATCTACCTGTGATGTTATGATTGTTGTGAAGCATTTTGGTCAGCTGAGGTTGTTGTAAATGGTGCTATAGAAATAAACTAACTTGTTTAGGGCTGAAATGATTCCTCAAATGATTCGAGTACCTCGATTATTAAAAATCCTTGAGGAAAATTGATCTGCCTCAAAGCTTTGTTAAATTATGTTTCATTATGTCGTGCACCGTGTTCCGGCTGGATCATTATCTGTGGAGGGCAGCGGTCTTACTTCCGCCTATCAGTTATTATGAAGTGCTAGCCGCATGGTGTTGAATTGTGCAGCTTTTTGCCAGGGTTTGGGAGACAACAAAGGATTGTTGAACTTTGCGGCGTGATGGTTGGACTACGACAACTTTTCTGGAGTCGTAATGACGTTTTAGAGAGAGAGAGAGAGATCCGATTCCTCGGATAATCGTAAAAATATTCTATAGAGTACTCGATTACTAAAATATTCTTTTACAATAGCCCTAAACTTGACTTGATGTTATAAGTGAAATAATTTGCGAATTGAACATCACTGCAAAAACACAAGTATTTTCTAGAGCAAATATCTTAGTATACTTGAAATAAGGCAAAACTAACTATTAACTTTTCAGGAAGATGTATGAGCTTGTTTTAAGTGAATAATTCCTTACTATTGATGAGAAAAAATGCTAGTTCTACTTGCAGATTTAGTATACAGCTACGACGCGCTAGCTGATGTTAGAACGGCAGCACAGAATGCGGGTAACCACGGCAACCAGTGACAGTTTAAAGGCCAGGATTCCATTGTAGTTATAACAAGTCATGTTTCCCGTATTATAAATTAAATAATCTACTTATTTTACAACTGAAATAAGTTGCCAAATTGACATTCACCAATAGCAATTTTGTACGACAACTTATCTTATCACACTGTGATAAACAGTTGCAGGATACGACGCCGATGGTTGGACTATGGCTGGCGAATGTTAAAATGGCAGCACAGAATGCAGGTAACCACGGCAACCAGTGACAGTTTAAAGGCCGCGATTCCATTTAAAAACCTACAGGATTCCTCTTTCAGATGTATTTTAGATGTCTAAAGAAATATGGAAAAATAAAAAAATTGTGGACAATTCTAACCAACTGCAGCCTGTTTGGCTGTGTGAGTTGAGGCAGGCTGGCCTGGTTGTTTGTTGAAGTCATATTTTCTGGAGTGTGGGTGTTGAAGCTTCAAATGAAAAATGGTTTTAATTTTCTTAAGAAGGGATTCAAGATTAATATAATCCCCAGATAGCAGAGGTGCTTAATATCCCTATAGAGTTGCATTATTACAGTATTTATTCATGCCAGAGCACTCTAGAGAATAATTTTGATGTATTAAATGCATAGATGTTAGCCGGACGCACTGACCCACTAAGATGCACTTTGAATATTAGGATCTGGGCTCAAAGAGTTTTGTATTTGTATGTGCAGGTGAACGGGGTGGACCTGTCCAGTGCAACACATGAGCAGGCAGCTGCAGCTCTAAAGAATGCTGGACAGACAGTGACTATTGTAGCTCAGTACAGACCTGAGGGTAAGTAGAAAAGATCTGTGAAAATGTAAACCTTTAAATCAGGTTGTGATGAAGAAGAGTTGAATGCCAAATAATTTGCAATATTTTACATCTGTCTGTACTTGTCTTTTTCTTGGGTAAACCTTCCACAGCAAAGTTGCATTTCAAATTCTTAAATAAAATATTTAGTCAAAGGTAGAATTCCTATTTTAAAGAGTAAAAGTAAAGAGAAACATTAGTGCCATGTAAAGGTTTGAGCCATTTTTGGATTCAAAGTTTGGATTTGCTTTGTGAATATTACAGTCACATTCACTGGTATTATTTTTAAACAAATGCACAAAAAATGCTACATTTATATTTGAGAAGATTCTCATTAATAAAATTAAATAAAATACTCTTCCAGCCCCAATATGTGCAAAATTTTGTCAATATTCCACTTATAAAAACAACAACATAATTTTGCAGTTGCCATATTTCCATTAAATAAGGAATGCAATTAAATTTACACGTGTTCACACAATAAATCATTAAAAAGCCTGCCACGCCATGATACTCCATCTACTTCCTGTTGCCTTCTTCTTCATGGTTTGCACCAGTGGTAACATCCGGTTGCAGTGTTTCTGTTGCAGTTTTGCAAAATCAACCAATTTTGAAACGGCTACAAAAGCCACTTTATCCTAGCACCAAATCTTTTTATCAACGAACAAGAGTTTTTTCAACATTGGCAAGTTTTCATTCAGCAAATTTATTTTTAGGATCTGATATTAAGCAATTATATGCTCAATGTAAACACAGCCATAGTCTTTTGAGCTGAATAGAAAGTTTTCTTTTTTATGTGAATTGATTGATATTTTTGCCGTATTCTGTAGTTTCTCATAAGCTTACTAACCAATGTTTGAGATTTCAACGGAAGATGAAAACACATCCAAAAGTAAAATCTTTGATTGCTCTTGCTATGGATTTGCATTTAGTTGTTGATTAAGGTCCATCCTGTGACTCAAAAGGCTGTAACCTAGGAAACCAGGTTGTAAATAATGAGTGGTTTACGGTGGGAGGTTGAACATAGACCACACAGTTGTAAATCAGTTTACAAATGGACACACACAGAGACATTTTCACCACATTTGTCCTCCTGGTCCCTGATGTAGTGCTGGACTGTCTCTTCTGGAGGAAGATGTTTGATGTGTTTGTGTGAGGCAGTCATGAAATATTCAGCCAGAGAAGCCAGTGCTTGTTGTAACAAAGGCGGTTCTCTCTCTGCTTGCACATGACCAGCATTGCCATAAAATTTAACAATTTTATTTAGATTTATTGATGCAATTGAAAGGACTAATAATAACATTACCAGTTTTTGTTCTCAATGTCATATTTAGCTATGATTTAAGAGCTGACAAGATGACCTGATGTGTTTGAAATTAAACAAGTCAGAGTGCTTTTGTTGTAAGTCACTTTGATTCTCACTTTGATCTCAGTGCTGCATCTGTTGTTTTATGCTGTTTGAAAAGTTCATAACTTTCATGCATTTTCAACTTTACATCGTTCTTCGCCATCGTCCTTCAAATGGAGCTTACTTTAGTTCCAGGAGTTTACACTTATGTCACCATAATAAATGCTCATGTGAATATATAACATCATGGATTAAGCTGAGCATTAAAACATTACTATGAAGATGTTTTGTTATCTATTTTTTCATATGTTGGGATAGTAATTATTTCAGAATAACATTTCAAAGCCTCTAAAGCCAGAGTAAAGTGTTCATTGATAATCTGATACATTTTCTACATTAATACCAACAAGGACTAAGTTTATAAATACCTGTAGTAGCAAATATAGATGCAAACAATTAATTGACCTACAATTGATTGTCAAGTAATAGTTTATTAGATTAAAATTAGTCGATTAATAATTTCCATTTAGACGTTCTTTCGCTGTTGTAGTTTGGCCTCCGTCTAGCAGAGGGTGCCTCTAAAGCGGAGTTGTTGATATAGAATCAAAGATGGTTAAATTAAGCAAATGTCAAGCTAGCTTCAGTTTGATTAGTTGTCTAACTGTTAAAACTGATCTGGTCAAGTTAAGGGTAAAATTGGACAATTTCTCTAATAATTTGTTAGAATTTGACAAAAATATTTTGTGGTATCTACAGCTGCAGATTATTTTCAGTTTAATCAGTGAGTGTGTGATAAATATAATCTTATGTAGCTGCAGTATAAAAATAGAGATTTGAACAGTTGTCTGAACAGATGGTTTTGCTGCTGATCGCTGGGAGAAAACATGCTTATTTTCTGTTTAAAATCTGCTAAATGTGAGTCATTTAAAGTCAGAAAAATCATGTCAGACTGTGACTGTGGTCCTGGACCTAAACCTGATGAGATTTTAACAAAATAATCTTAAACATGTCAGCACCAAGTGACAACCTGCATGTTGAAAACTAACATGGCTTTTAAAATAAACTCATTTATTAAAATTAAAGTTGTAAATACTTGCCCTTGTAATATAAACTAGCCAAATCTCAAAATGAATGTTCTGCTTTCATCTTGCTCCCTCTTACACAGCGATTCTCTAAAGCTAATGTTGATGAAGCAGAGGAGTGTGTGTATGTGTGTCTGCATCGTGACACTCCTACAGACTTTCCTTGTGACTGTCCAATGAACTCTGCATCAAACCTTCTGGCCACGCTGCGTTTTGGTTCAGCTCCTCGCCGGCGCTCGCTCATCTAAGGTCCGTGTTTGTCCCATTCCCATGGCGGCGGCGTGCCGCTCTCCCTCTGTTTCACACGCAGCTCTTGCCAAAAAGACAGGAGCTCATAACAACCTCCAGCAGCAGGAGAGGAAAAGTGTCTGTGTGTGCAGGTCTCCTCCTGTTATTGGTATTAAATATGGAGCTGCAGCCAAACACAGAAAAGCACAACACTGCTAAATATGGTGTGTGTGTGTGTGTGTGTGTGTGTGTGTGTGTGTGTGTACAGATAGATAGATATGATGTAGAAAGATACAGAGAGTGAAAAATAGCTGATTTCAGTGTCAGATGTGTGTGTAAAATTATTTCATACTAAGTTAGCATCCTGAATGTGTTTATTGTAGCTACAAGCAAATACTAGAGATGCACTGATAAGAAAATTTGGGCCGATATCTAATATTTCTGTTACGGCCAATAACCAATATTTACCAATATTATATATAGTTCATTACCATTTTTACACCTTGGGGGGGGAAAAACCTCCAGATATGACTACCTGCAGACCTTAATGTTCAGTTAAAGTCTGCAGGACGTTAACTTTTTTTTTTTTTTGTGAAGTCTGACTCTTTTTTTTGGTGGCTGTTTTATTTTGTTTTTATTTTTTAATTTTTTTGCTTGGTCGTTCACACTTGTATGTGAACTGTAAACGACCCGAAAGTGTTCTGCATGCTCAGTAGAGGGCGCAATAACGTCACACTACAGAGTGTTCTCAGTGTTTTGCCAACTGCCATAACAAAGAAGTAGAAGAAGAAGAAGTGCTCAGTGTTTCTGGAAGTAAACATGGATGCTAATGGTGCAGCATATCTTATGATTTTGAGAAGTTGTTATCCAACCAGAGCCAGCACATGAACAACTCAACCCTTTACAGTCCGCCATGGTTGGTGTTTTCCTTCCCGCTTGCGCGTATCAAGTCGCAGAACAGTGACGTTTGTCGAGTATCAGTGACGTTCAGGTCAGATGAATGCGACCTGGCCGTTCAGATTCAAGTCACATTTGAAAAGATTGAATTGGAAATCCACAGGACCTGGGTCACATTCGGAAAAATGAAAAGGTCTCATACGGGTTGCAACGGGCGCTTTAGCTCTTTGTTTAGTATTGCCTTGGTTTCCTAGAAGTTTGCAAGTCTCTGTTTATCCGTGATCAAACATGGTTTCTTCTTTAAGATATGTCAGTTTTCTGTAAGATGTTTCTTACAATTTATGTAGGTTTGAGTCAAAATAATTTGTTTGTAATAACAGCGAACCTGAAGCAGACTGAAAGCAAGATTACCCAGAGAGCAGTGTGGAGGATTCCTTTAAAGTCTCCAACTGGTTTAACTGGTGAACACGCTAACGTTTAAAGAACTATGTATGCAGTTTACTTATGCTGCAGTACTGGGAAAGAAAAACAAACACGGTGTTATATGGTGTCTGTGGCACTTTTATGCTTAAAGATGTATGTTTCATTTTAGTTTTTGAGGTGTTTCATGGCTGAATAAAGAAACACAACGTAAGTATGGGGCGTGGATTATCGAAACCAGTGCAGCTACACAGGTCACAGTAAGGCAAAAAAAATCAGATTTGAGTCACTTCAGGCTGCAGCGTGAACGTAGCCTAATTCACTCACTCCTTGGTTACCTAGCAACTCTCACTCCTTGGTTACCTAGCAACTCTCACTCTTTGGTTACCTAGCAACTCTTGCTCTTTGGTTACCTAGCAACTCTCGCTCTTTGGTTACCTAGCAACTCTCGCTCTTTGGTTACCTAGCAACTCTCGCTCCTTGGTTACCTAGCAACTCTCACTCTTTGATTACCTAGCAACTCTCACTCTTTGATTACCTAGCAACTCTCGCTCTTTGGTTACCTAGCAACTCTCACTCTTTGATTACCTAGCAACAAACCTTTGAGTTAACTTGCAGCAGCAGTTTCAGGTTTTCCCACCGTTCATAACTGCTTAAAAATAAACAATAGTGAAAACTGTGGATAAAACAGTAAGTCACCTCACCAGTTTAAATCGACTGATATGAAATGGCTATATTGTTATACGTTTTTCAGCCATGTTGTCTTAATTAGGACTCACTTCAAGCATTAAAAAATGCCATATAACATTGTAGGTCCAATATTACTGTTTCAGCACCATGGACAGTACCATGGATTGTTTTTTACTCTTCACTGCATTTTTTAAAAACAAAGTCTTTATACACCAATAATATCCAACACATATGACAAATATGGATGGAGAGAGGAGAATGTAACTGATTGAAAAGGTTTGAAACTGAATTCCTCAGCTTTTTTTGTTTTTTGAAGACCTCTGTTCCCGTCTCGTTTCCGCTTCCTCAGGTTTCTGGTACCATCGCTGTTTGTGTTGATCACAAGAATATCTTATTTGCAAAATAAGCACTAACTGTTCCAGAAAAGGCTGACCTTTGGGTTTCATATTCTCCCACATTATTAAGTTTCCTGATGTTGTTCTGTTGCACAGAAGTTTTTATTCGGTGGGATTACACACTGCTGTCAACACACACACACACCCACACACACACACAGAGGCGGTTTCTGTCAGCAGTAATACTGAGGTGATGCAGAGGGGATTATTTTCACTCCTGTTAGCCTACTTATTAAACTTTGCATGTGTGCGCTGTGCGTTTGTTGTTATTTGGCGGATTAGCAGCTTCTCTGTGTTTGGCTTTTAAATGTAAAGTTGTAGAAAAACTGTTGACTAAATACTCGCTCTCCTGTCTCCTCTTGCTTGTCTCTTGAATGTGTTCCTCTTCTCCACCTGTCAGCTCCTCTTCCTCTTCCCAGTTCTTCTGCCGTCTGCGGTAATGGTCTGACTCACCGCCCACACAATTGTGATCTCAGGGATTTCAGGCATCCGTTGTAGTGGGTAGATGACTGATTTGAGATTTGCTGTGTGACGCAAATCACTGTTTTGACTCTGCGGCTTGATTCCAGCATATAGAGATGAGATTTAGTCTCTGTTTTCTTATTTCTTTTGCAACTTGATCATTCTAATCAATACCTGCATAGAATGCTCTACTCTTTAATTATTGATGAGCCTCAGTGCCAGCACTGTTATTTTTAGAACCTGGTCGTATATTCTCCAATGTATGTTACATAGGACTGACTTAAAAGGAGATTTTGTGTGTTTTTTGGAAACAAGAAATTAAAATTGAACTTGTTATTAAATGTTTTTGACAAAAAAAAATCAAAGTATGATATACTGCAGCATTAATTAATTGATAAGTATGTAAACAAATGTAGTATTTTTGAGTATGATCAAGTTTTAGGGAGGTAAACATGCTGGAATTATTTATATTTTACAAATCTTGGTAAAGGAGATATATATATATATATATATACTGTA
>CAEFZY010007442.1:0-38154 GCA_903066815.1 Brachyrhaphis roseni | reverse complement strand
TTTGGAAAGAAAAGCTAAGGTATATTATTAAAACTT
Source organism: Brachyrhaphis roseni (assembly GCA_903066815.1). Taxonomy (NCBI): domain Eukaryota; kingdom Metazoa; phylum Chordata; class Actinopteri; order Cyprinodontiformes; family Poeciliidae; genus Brachyrhaphis; species Brachyrhaphis roseni. Next base: position 38,118 of record CAEFZY010007442.1, on the reverse strand, counting down.
TAAAAACTTTTCCTCTGTACCGTCTGTATGTAGGCACATGCAGCTTATAGACCGGTGCGGCTTATGTATGTACAAAAGGGGTTTTCCCTTTAAAATGTTCTGGGTGCGGCTTATAATCAGGTGCGCTCTACAGTCCGGAAATTACGGTAATTAAAAGGTGGACAATGTCAAGTCAGACTTGGAAGGATTTCAACAACTCTGGCTGCATTTTGGTAAGCTGATATAAAAACAATGTTGGATAACCTTCAGTATACATGTAGTGCAATTGAAAAGTATTTACATCCATTGAGATTTTTCAGATAGTTACATTATAGCCACACATTTCAATGAGAATGTCATGTAATGTACCATAGGATATGTCTTTGCTAACATTTAACATCTGGAAACATTCTTATTCACAAAACAGCTTAAGCTGCTTTAGATTGGTTGGAGAGCATGTGTTAGCATCCGTGCTTTGATTCTCAGTTGGACTGAACTGGATTTGGACTGTTCTCACATGTTGCAAACATTCAATTGCCTTTTTTGGTAACACTTTATTTGACTGGATGTGCATAAGACTGACATGACATTGTCATAAATATTGCATAACACTTGTCATGAACATGAATGAGTCTTTATGAATGTTTATGACTTGTTATCATGTAGTGTCATTCGGTAAATAACTTTCAATGCAAAGTTGCTTTAAAAGTTGCATTAAAAGTCCATTTACTGTGCAAACTTTGAATTATTTGGTAAATAATTAAGCTTTTAATGCAAAGTTGGCACTTTTACAGTAATTGACTTTTAATGCAACTTTTAAAGCAACTTTCCATTAAAAATGTCTTAATTTTCCAAGTGACACTTTATGACAACAGTCATAGATATTCGTAGACTCCTTCATGTTCATGACAGATGTTATGTCATATTTATGACATTGTCATGTCAGTCTTATGCATACCCAGTCAAATAAAGTGTTGCCCATTTTTTTCTGTATGTTTATGACTATCTACATTTCCATAGAAATGTGCTCAAAAAAAATGTTTTGGGCGCAAAATACAATTTTGTTCAGGTAATTGTTTTTTGTGAAAATGTGTGAAAACAGAATTTTAATATTTGAATATGTCATTAAAAATCATGGTGGCGACAGATGTAAAAACCTATATGACATACATATTTCAACCACAGCTGTAGAGCTCATCAGCAGCCATCAGAGGAAACATTGGAATGATGAGTCCCTTACACATGGGAACTACTCTATAACTTATATACAAATGTGTTTTTTGAACTTTGTAGTCGGCGGTTTTACAGAAGCGATGGATTCAACTCTTTGGAATGGCAAACTCAACTTTTGATATCAATCAAAAGTTGATTTGGACAACTCCTTGGACAATCCACAGCTGGATTGTCCTCCAGGAGGTTTGTGCTTACAAATAAACTCATTGCAGCTGTAATCAAACTGGTGACTCATGTGATGCAAAAGTGTTTCCATTGCAGTTTGGTAAAGCAAAAATTTAGACATGGCTGAAAAACCACCTCACCCCAACATAAAAACATTTGATCAAAAAATGTGTTCCATTCAGCACATTTATTTTTGTAATTTTCACCTGAAGAAGCTTCAGATGCAGTTCACTCACAGTTTGAGTGAACTGCAACAACAAGGTTTGCTGTTGTGCCACACTGTTTCCTTTTCTTTGTGAAGTATTTAATGATGGGCATAAAGTTTGTAACTCTCAGAAGTCTTAACGTAATTTGCAGGTTGTAGACCTCTTGTTGTGAGCTCTGGATTAAAGTAAAGAATCCTCACAGCAGTCCAGGACGCTGCACATTCCTGCATATTTAATGGGCAAGCATCCAGATAAAGGATGACAGAAGGTCAGAGGTTACATACTGCAGATAGTAACTTAAAGTTAGATGCAGCATTCTTTGTGCTTTACTTGGACTGAACCAAATGAAAAAGGATAAGAAGTGGTAGTGTTTTGGTGGGGAAAGACTCCAGTATGTCTGCACCAGAGATTTGATCCACTGAAGGTTTTCTGCTTAGCCTCCAAACAGAAAACTGTGTTACTTTCCTGAAATGAGGAATAACCTAAAATAACATTCTATACTAGAATGTAATTTTTGCCCTTCAGACAATCACATTCACCAATTTGTTGGAGATAATTTATCAGCACTGAAGCAGATCAATTCTGTTGGGTTTATAGTCCTCTTCCGCTTCTAGTTTACTCCTCATTTTTACATTTGTGCTTAGTCTTCACTCAAAAAGGTGTTTTTTTCCTCTTTGTTTGGTGTAAAGATAAAAACACACTCGGGGATTGGCGAGTTGGTGAAAGACACCACACAACGCCTGGCTCTGTGGCTGCAACTCCACAGCTGAACCCTGACCTCATGAAGCTCAACCTAATTCCATGTCCTGTTGGGCTGTTTTCCAGTTCACACATGGGGAGGCAGATATCTAGAGTGTCGACTTGAACTTTTTTTTAAACAGTCTGCTATCGAGTAGCAGGATGCATGCTGCATTTACTAGATATGCCAGTGAGGGTTAGAAAAATGTTTCAAGAATAGGAACTTCTGTCACTTAAAACAAATATCTAGGCTTAAAGAGAATTATTTTTAGGTTTTTACTATGACTGTAATATATTTTTGAAAGCATAAGAATATAATTTGATATGTGTAGGAGTTTAAAATGAAAAAGTCGACAAAGAGACAAATTGCACAGAATCCATTCATTATAGCAGTCTGGTGTATATTATGGCCCTTTAAATGTCCTTGACAGGACGTGTTAACTCCTTGCACCAATGTTTCAACAATTTGCCAACTGCTCTACCAGAGAAAACAAGTCATTGGACTTGTTTTACACAGACCAAAAGGATTCATATATTTCCAAAGCCAGACCTCTTCTGGAAAATGGAGACCACCATCTTCCTTGTTTTTCTCTGATCAGAATATAAACCTCTATTTTTCAGAGACAACCAATAAAGATAAGAGCTTTGAGAAAATGGTCACAGCAAGTTGAAGAAACCCTACAGGGCTGTTTTGAGGTTACAGATTGGATTTCTCTTTGCCACATGGAGAGATCATCCATGCCATGCCTAGTAATTCCGGGAGGCACATAGGGAGTTATTGAGAAGTACGCAGAGACAGCTCAAAGACACAATAATATTTCATTTTCCTATGGGATCAATAAAGTGTTTTTGAATTTTGGGTAGTTTTTAGTGTGGGGAAAGAAAACCATTTGTTTCAGTGAAGGAGGCATCTCTTGGTTTCTATTCAAGGCACAACAAGCAGACGTGGGTTTTTCTCAGAAATGTCAGAGACTGGTTCCACAATGTAAAGGTTTTTAGTAAGACATGAATTAAAGTATTTCTTTACAAAGTTGAAGCGATTACCTCTGTTAGTGAAAAACAGACTCAGACTTGTTCTCAGGAATTAAAGCTTGACTTGAAATAATCAGACTACACACAGTGAAATATAACACATTTGAATAGTTTTGGTAAAATATATTGGAGTCCCTGGAGATAGTTTTTTTTTTTTTTCTTTTTTGGTTTTGTCTGTGTTGATGTACAGTAAATGTCAAAGAATTTGGACTGGTTGTGTATTTTGGGAGATTTACAGTGCCTTTCGAACAGCAGGAGCAATGCTTTTAGCTTTTGACAATTCCATTGAATCTCATTTAAAATTAATTTCAAGCTGCCCTACCATTTTCATGTACTGTAAATCTACCATTGTGCATGTATGGTACTGTGGACAAAACTACTTTTGAATATTTTCAAATTACCAGTTCAAAAGATAAAACATGATTAGTATCAGTTTTGCTGTTTCAAGTCTGAGGCAGGTTTTAATTCAGCTTGAATAATTCCTAGACACCCCCCCCCAACACACACACATCTTGTTTTCATTAAAAACAGAGAAACGTTGAATTTAACCACTAAATCTGACATTTAGATGTTTATCAATTCTGAAAATTCATGCATTGTATATTTATGTATGACGATCATAGTTTTAATGGAATAAGAAAAATTAAACAGTTCAAACTTATCGTTTGTTTGGTATCCCTTAAAACTTCATGTTTGTATGTCCAAAGGAAGTAAAATTAAGAAACCCTCCAAAGCCTTGTCATAAATCTAGTTTCAGTTACCAGTACAGTGAGTCATATCAGCTGTTGCCAGAAGAATATACAACTTATATTTACTTTTTGTTTTTAAATTCGAGCAGAGCTGCGCAGGCTCATAGCACTTTGGAAAACCATCAACTTTCATCCCAGTCCAGCCAGCGTACATCTTCATTTGTACAACTTTATATGTACTTGTACTTTTTTTTAGTACAAGTACATATAAACTCTGAGCAGTAACAAGACTTTTTGGTCCACAAACTAAAGAACTAGAAGGACAACAGAGACAGACTATCCCACCATACAGATAAGTCCTGCCTCTCTCCTTTGACATTTCTATAAATATAAAGCTGCGCAGAAGGAGAAGCTTTTTAAAATGTTTGCTGTAGCAGAAAAGAGACTGGAGCAACTGAAATCTGGTTTTCTCTACAATTCTGAATCGATTCTGATCCTCCACTACTGATATCAACATTGCCATAGTAAAATTCAAACCTCTTCAGACACTTACAGTAGGACAATATTGGTTGCACTCGATTTTATTTTGAGGTGTCAGAACAAAAAGCATGGCTCACTTTAGATTATTTTTATTTAAGATTGTTTGCAACTGTATGTCGTTTTTGTTCAACTTCATAATTTTCTGCTTTGGGTTGTCAGAAAATCCTGATAAGGGTTTGTATTTGTAATACATTTATGTAAAATCCTACCTATTGGTTTTTGTGACACAGATGCTTCAGAAACAAATGTACCATTTTAAAAATGGGTGTAGAAACCCTAGGTGTTGGGTTATTATGGACATTGTTTAGCTATTATCAGAATTAGTTTGAGCTGCTCTTCAGGATGAGATTCTGTGAAATCTCAGTCCACCTTAAATTATTACTCTTCTGTTTTCTAGGGAGCTTCTGTAAAAAAGGCAAAGACCAGAGCACGGAGCGAGACTTCTTCATGAGGATGAAATGCACAGTGACCAACAGAGGACGTACCGTCAACCTCAAGTCAGCAAGCTGGAAGGTAAGGCTTGGATGGACATGAGACGACTGGACTGGCATTCAAACCGATTCCATCGTAAAGGCCAGCAGAGGCAAGATGTTCTGACATTCCCATCCCTCCAGGTGCTGCACTGCACCGGCCAACTGAAGATGTACGACGGCTGCCCATCACGGGTTCTCTGCAGCTATAAGGAGCCTCCGCTCACCTGTGCCGTCCTGATGTGTGAACCCATCCCACATCCGTCCAACATCGACGGGCCGCTGGACAGCAAGACGTTCCTGAGCCGACACAGCATGGACATGAAGTTCACCTACTGTGATGAAAAGTAAGCAGGCACCACTATAGCAGTAACGCCGCTTCATCAAGTGTGCTTTTCTGAGCTGACACCAAAATAAGAATCCTTAAATACCTCTACCACCTGCAGGACTGAAGTGTTTCTAGTGTGTAGTTGACTATACTGTATAAAACCTCTCTTTTTTTAACATGCAAGAGTTTGTAACTCTTTTTAGGTTGAAAACTTTTAAGGTATCTTAAAATTCAGATTGACTTCACAACCAGCTTCCTGCTTGTGGACGATAGCCTGTGTAACAAACCAATGGGCTCTACTGGAGGAGACGTCACTCCCTTTCCATTCATTTTCTATGGAACTTGTGCAATGAGGTGACAATTGCTTGCCCTCTTTCAGTCAAGTGACTGGTGAAATTTGTACACGTGAAGTTTCAAGTTTGTATGCATAGATGCACACATGCAGGCTAAGCTGCACAACACAAGAAAGTTGAAAAATATACAGCTTTTGTTACTGTTGCAATCCGGTGTGTTGGGTTGACCCTAACTGCTGGAAAACTTTCACTGTTGCTCTCTGTTTGTTCATAACAAGTAGAAACCGGCATTTCTCCTAGCGCACCAAACAGTCATATCAGATGTCCGAATCAATCTTAGTGAGAAACGTCCAGTGCATCACATTTTGACTTTGTGTGGCCCTTCTTATTGGTTTTTGCTATTTACTCATAAGTTCAAAAGGAAAACATCAAACAACAAAATTTTTTTAATGCAGATACATGACTCACTCTTTTGTATTGTGTTGCATTGGTTCATTGAGATTAGCACACCTTTCTTTCTGAACAGCTCTGTGGAAGTCTGGACTTTGAAAGGATCCATGGAATACCTTGATTATTTCACTATTATTTGCCTTTTGTAAATCTGAACATTTTGTTATGCATCAGAGTTCATGGTCAGTCTTATGACTACAAAGGTGTTCAGGTCCTGGAACACCACCCTACATCATCATCCCTCCACCACTGTGCTGATATGAGGCATTTGGACTTTGATCTCAGTCATCAGTCTAAGGGACATTGTTCTTGCAGTCAAAGCCATATGGTCTTTTTTCTGTCCTTTCATGAACTGTAACACTTACCGTGACTGAGTCCAACATTGGGTTTTTAGTTATTTTTATTTTTCATTTTTCCTCTGAGCATATTATGATCTGGATGTAGAGATTTTGGGATGTCACTTCTAGGAAGATTGACAACTCCCTTAAATTCTTTCCACTTGCAGAACAATGGAAAGAATTGTTCTGCAAGTCTCTAAGACATTTTTGGGGAAAAATAAAAAATAAAAGACAAATAAATTAATTTATTTATTTTAAAGTGAAAAGGGGCTGGCATAGGGGAGCCAAAAGGTAATAGTATTTTATTTTTTTAGTCACATGATGGGTCAGTTATATCATTCTATGCAGTATGAAGGCAGAGATTTTAGGTATTCCACAAAAGGTGTCTACTTGTGAGAAAATTTTGCTGAACTGCTCCTCACTGTTAATGAATTTTTTTCTATCTGCAAAAATATTCCTACAGTACTAAGACGTTGTAATATAGACAGAGGTGTAGGAAATTTCCAGGAGAGTGAAATACAGTGTCTGGTGAGAAGAGAACAGAAATCCAAGATCTCACTCTGCTGAGGGGACAGGTTAAGTCTGGTCACTGGAACTCCAAAAATAGCCATTAGTGGATCACTTTGGATCTGGATTCTAAAATCCCCTGAGAGTATAGAAAATAAATCACTTCAAAATTTATGTAAGCTTGGGCAGAAGAAAAACATATGACTTAAGTTGCAAGGTGAGGTCCGGCATCTGTCACACTGGTCTAGAATTGAAGGAAAAACTTTAGATAGACAAGATTTTGAGAAGTTGACTTTATTTATTACTTTAAAGTCTACAAGCTGTAATTTTGCACATGGTGTACTTTGACGTATGCTGAGAATAACTTTATCCAACCATGAATCAGACAGTTCAACATCCAATTCACGTTCCCAAGCAGTTCTGGTTTTACCAGATGAGTCGGGCTCAGTTGCCTCAAGTTTTCTATATATATTGGAAAGGGGTGATTTCAGATTGGGCCTCAAAACTATAAGGTCGACCCATGGTAGGTCAGCAGGGAGAGTAGGAAAAAGCAATGGACACAATGTCTAATTTAGAAATAGAGAAACAGATGAGAAGTAGGAAGGTTACATTTTGAGGACAATTCTGAAAAACTAAGAAGTAAACCATCTTTTTAAAGGTCTCTCTTTCTTCTAATGCCTCTGTCATTCCAAATTCTATAAGCAGCATCAGTAGCCACAGGAGAAAATAGATTATGTTTTTAACCATGGCATTTTATTAGAGGGAGACACAACTTTAAAATGGGACCTAAATTGTGACCAGATCTTAAGTGTAGAGAGCACTATGGGATTTGCAGTAATGGAGAATAATTTAAATGGTAGTGATGAATAGATAATTGAGGCAGGTGAAAAGGATAAGTAACATTAAAAAAAAACACATGTTTAGGGTTTAAGAATATAAGATTTATTGTTTGGGTTTAACAAAATAAAAGGTTAAAAACCAACAATAATAAAAAGATAGGGGCTTATAACCAAAAGTAATAAATAAAAGAAAATCCACAAAGCAATCAGACTTGTATACTAAACTGAACCAAAAACCTAACTTTAAACAAAAACAAACTACAAATCTCTAATTTGATGTTTAGAATAGAATAGAATAGAATTCAACTTTATTGTCATTGCACTGTCACAAGTACAAGCAACGAAATGCGATTTGCATCTATCCAGAAGTGCTATGCATGATATAGATGTTTATTTACAGGTGAACCAAGTAGCAATAATGGCGAGGAGCTAAAACAGTCCGTGGTGTGTGTGTGTGTGTGACCATTTGATAAAAACTTTGTGACAATATTGTATTTACAAGTTTTTGGAAGTATGATCCAACTGAGTGACAAGGTTGTTACAGTTTTACCAGCAGATCACACTAGTGAGTGGTGAATGAAGCATCGAGTAATGAACCTTTTTGCAAAGCAAAGGATTGGAAAGCTTCTTTGCTTCAAAGCAGTCAGACACCGAGCAAAGTGGCAAGCTGTCTCAACCCAGGAAGTGTTGGATTTATAAAGGGAGGCCTCATCAGGGATTGGTGGAGTTGACAATTGATGAGCCAATCAGCTCTGCTGTAGGTTTCAGGGTGTGGCACCGGAGGATGAGAGCTGCATCTAGTTCCCAGTGGAGTCAGCTGGCTGGAAAGCTCCAGCTATACAGAAAAGGAAGAGAAAAAGAAAACATACAAGACCACTGGCCACAACACCAACCCCCCCCTTAAAATCTAAACCAAAAGGTTAGGGATTAACACTTTCAACAAGCTGACTATATAAATCACGGTATAGACAAAGCGTCTAAGAAGTTGACTGTACCCTGCTTGTGTTTAATGATAAGATGGCAATCTTATGCAGCGCCTGAGTCTTTGACTGTGATTGTACATCCGAGAAAGGAAAACAAGGGGGTTAGGTCAGTGTAAACTATAACTGGCACAGGAAGACCTCAATGTGGCAGACCTCCAAGGCAGACCTCAATGTGCTGAAGTGCAAGAAGCAAAGCCACAGTTTCTTTCATAATGATGGAGTAATTTAGCTGACTCTTAGAAAATTTACAAGAAAAGTAACAGACATATGGTGGCCCTGAGGTGCAAACCACTTCAACATTAACATAGCACAATTACAAAAACAGTATTTTAAGTTAATGAGTATCACTGACACAATCTCTCACACACTATTATATATAGGAATGGAAAAAAAAAAAAACTACGGACAATGTTTCAAACTTTTTTTTTTCTTTTTTTTAAGGTTTTATTGGCTCTAGTGGCCTCTAATTGATAGTTATTTGACAGGAAAGATTGTGAGGATCCAGTATCACGCAGAATACGAGCTGGATGCTGATCATTAGGCATTCCAGAAAATGAAACCAACCCATCCAACAGGAAGGGTTCAAAATAAAGATCAGGGGTGCAGTCAAGTTCAGCTTTTTCTAGGATATGAGCTTAGTTCTTAATTAAACCCACACCTTTTGGTTTAGTCTGTAAATAATTGTTTTATTTTCATTTCAAAGCCAAACAGTTAGCAATAAGATGACCTGTTTTGTGACAATAGAAACATTCTTTGTGACCTTTTTGTGGAGTTAACCTGGATTGTTCCATAACTGTTGTAGCAGGCACACTTTCAATAAGCACAAGACTGAAAGATAGACTTATGTGTAAGAACATATTCATCTATTAAGAGCAGCAGAAGACAGAGACTTTACCTTTTGCTCATTCAGATATACAACAACATGCTCATGCTCAGGTAGACAATTTTTGAACTCCTCCAATAGAACTACTTCTCTCTGAGAGTTAAAATTCACCTTATTTGAAGCACACCATCGGTCAAAGAGACTTCCCTTCTCCCTGTCAAACTCTACATAGGTCTGAGTGGGGCTTTACTTAAAAAAAAAAAATAAAAAAAATTTGCCGGTAAGCCTCAGGAACAAGCTCATCAGCTTTCAAAATGGCAGCTTTAACCACCTCATAATTAAGAGGGAGGGCAGCCACAACTTCTTGAGCTTTACCATGGATTTTCCACTGTAGAAGTAGTGACCAATCACTACTTCTGCACTGTAAAGCCTGCGCTATCCGCTCAAAAGCAGAAAAGTACGAGTCAGTTTCTGTAACTTGGGTACTAAAGCCACATATTTAGTAACATCAAAGGGTCTAACTGAAGAGGGCCCACCAGAGCTAATAGCAGGACTCTCAGTGGTTGTTTGAACTTTGGATCTCACTTGATATTCAAGCTCTAGGTGTCAAAGCTTTATAGACTTTTCAGCTTCAATTTCCAACCGTTTGACTTCAAGCTGATATTGCCTGAGCTGTACTTTCTCCTCAGAATCAAATTGCAGTCTGGCAAGACGAACCTTCAAGAAAGCCTCAACTTTGGACCCAACAGATCCAGAAGAAGCCGAGAGGGGGTCAAACCGAGGAAGTGTGACAGAAGTCACACTTCCACCAACAACCTCAGTGTCTATCCATGGCGTTAGCTCCAGAGGTTTCTTTGCTGTGTTAGAGGGGCCAGCAGAATCTGTCTCTGCAGCAGGGACAGCAACAGTTGGCAGAACAGATGAGACAGAAATCTCAGATGGCAAAGTCAACATGTTCAACTCAACCAGTTTGCTCATAATTAGATCCTTTAACTCCTTCTTAACAAGTTGCTAAGAATAATAAATGGAAAAGTAAGTAACAATTTCATCTAAGTCAGCTTTACGACAACAGGCAAGTTGATCAAGAGAAGCCTGTTCCAAAAACTAGTCAATATTAAACTGACCAGTTTTAAAGTGGTTTTAAATGTTAAAGTGGTTTTAAATATTAAAGTGAACCAATAGCGCAAACTTCACAGAGGCACCCTCAAGCCACAAAATCAAACAATGTTCCCTAAACTGTAAACACGGGAATGTATTAATTAGATCCCAAACTAGCCCAGATTTAATGTTACAACCCAGCTCAGCCTGGGGGAAAGAGAAGTAACACTAAAGAAACTCAGATCTGAAGGGTTTAATTTTTTTTCCCTTAACCTTACTTAACCAGAGAGAAAGAAAAGTAAAATCCCCAGAACATGAAACTAATTGTTCTAGTTCTAGTTCTCATTTGGTAATCGTCCTGATGTAGATATTAGCCTCCTTCAGAGAGGTAAAGTCCTGTGTAATCCCATCATGGGTGATCCGCAACCGGGCCGGATGGAGCAGGGCGAACCAGACCCCTCAATGCCATGGAGCCAACAATCGCAGTCCGTGAAGGCCGCCCGCACTCGGGCCGTCCTGGCAAAATAAGCGGGGAAAACAAAGATAGTCATACTGTTCACCTTGACACGCTGAAACTCCCTTGCTTTCAACAAGATTTTAACACAGTCAGTGTAGTAATGTAGCTTGGTTATGGTGGCGCGAGGCAGCCAACAAAGGGTCATCCTATGGGACACCAATGATACAGATGCTTTGACTGGGACCGGGATTCCAAGTCATCACTTTTATCCTCTAACTGTGCCACAGTTTTGGTAAGGTTGTTCGCTTTTTTTCTGGAGGCTTATGATGTCATCAATGCAGATGGATAGGGATTTCTCCATCTCAGCAAGAAACTCTTTAGCCCCATAAAACTTCAAATTCCTTTTTGAAGGATAGCAGCCCAGACTTAATCGAAGAGAGACTTTCACCAAGGACAGCATGAAACCCCGCTTTAAGTGTAGCCGCAAAGTCATTCTGAAGAGCTAAAAGTAGTTCCTTTTTAAAACTGCTGACGTCACTAATTGCAGCTGCCTGGGCTGCAGCCTCTGACACAGGTGGAGAGGACTCACCACTAGTTGAGGATTCACCACCTGGAGCAGGCCGCAGGTGAGACTGGATCGAATTTCCTCCTTTAGCATTGTAGGGACCAAACAAAATAAATTGTGTACAATGTAAAGATTACTTTTATCGTTTGAGGTTGAAGTCGAGAAAAAGTGCCTGGCAAAAATCGAAAAAAGAGCCAACCTAAAGGAGCACACCAAGACACAACTCACTACACCGCCACTCAACTGGAAGTCCTGGTTGCGTGTTTGCCATAAAAATGATCTCATCGTAATGTCATCATCACTTGCATAATACCAGCCTGGTGGCCAATTTGGCACATCCAAGTGGCAGCTCCTTATTTAATTTTGAAGAGCAATTGACCATCATGCTGCCTGGGTGAATTGTTCCGCTGTCTCTCGGACCTCAAGCAGGCAGAGCTGTGAGTAAACGATGCCTCAGGCAGCATTTTCAATGAACTGGTGGAGATACATCAGAGTCAGGGAGAAACAGGCATGGTGGCAGGTGGAGACACTTGTGTAAAATATTTACTGAATGTTAACACATGGACATGAAATCTAGAAGATATCAGGAAAGCTTAAACTGATACTTTAAGTACATTTTCAGCATCTTGACTAATGGCAACTGGAACTTAAAATTTTCCAGTTGCCGTTGTGGAGTCTCTATTGCTGTTATTCATGTTTCAGGTGCTTCCTGGTTTGACTTTCCACTAAAAGATTTTGTGATTTTAGTAAACTTACCATTTTAAAACCATGATACACCAGGATACCAGCACTAGACCTAATAATCTCACACCAAGATATTCCTGGTTTGAGGTAACATTAGCTGTTTGTAAAAAGGAATTTTTTTTGGTCATTTTCTTTTAATTTCTTCTGAAAATATAAAAATAAAATAAACAATCATGTTTATTATGTTGAATCTAAATATCCCGGTAAATATTTCAGTGTTTGTTACATCCCCAAGACAGTTTAGGAGTTTGGGGGGGGAGAGTAACAAATGGCCAGGGAATAAAGAGGCAAAACCAGGAGAGTATAGTTAAAATTTTATTTAAAAATAAGGCAGGAAGAATCTTGAAGGTAGCAAGGAAATACCTAAAGAAAAAACTGAGAGTGTAAATAACAAAATCCAGGGTTTCTAAAGAGAAACGATCCTCCAGCAAACTAACCTGAGAGAAACCATGAACCTGGCATCTTCATCTTCACAAGCCTCCATGAAGCTGCAGCACACATGCTGCCCAATTGACCAAGAGGAACTGAGATCAGTTCTCCACCTAGCTTTAAACGTTGCTCATCAAGAGGCAGAGTGCAGCCAGCTGCACCTGCTTAAGCTGTATGAGCTCAGCAGCAACTTGAAATGGGGAAACATGCATGCAGTCACCACTGCAGGCAACAATGTTTCTTGGACATTATATTATATTTTCTCTAACTTCAAAATCATTTAAAAAATAAACTCTAAATTGTATAAGATCCCTCCACAAATTTTCAAACACACTGTTGCAAAAACCAAATGAGCATTGGATTTCTTACCGAACCTCTGTCAGAGTTCAGAGGAGGTGCAGAGATGCCAATTCGCAGGCTGGACTTCTGCCAATTAAAACACGACTATTAAAGCAGCACCCATACACAGAAGGTCCATTTTGAGTAATGATGGTGTGTTGACTGATCAGTTTGACTTGGCAAGAACGATTCTGTGCACTCTAAGCCCAGGATGAAACATTAATACCCCAGTAAGACGTTGTCAGAGTGGAGGGACACATTTTTGCCTAACTGTCGTCAATTCTGGAAACTCCGAACATCATTTAAGGATTTTTTGTTTGTTTCTTGCTGATGATTTATTTGATCATTAGACAAACAGCAACAAAATTAAAGCACAATAATTTATTAATATATGATTTCTTTTGCAGAAACTGGAGTTACACACAAACACTACACAGTCACGCATATAACCGTATCAAGGTGCTCATGTAGCACAAAGACCTGAAGGAAAGTGTGACCCTTTACAAAAACGAGCTGCTTTCATGTGTTTGTTTTCATTTTTTGACCTTTTTAAGTCCAGTTTAATAGCTGCTCGAATCTTTTGTCTAATTACGCAAATGAATAGGTAGGTGGGTCTGCAGGCCTTGCAAGGACAGGGTCTCATTAGAGAACAGGACAGAGTGTTTCTTTAGCCCGGCTCTGGCAGTGCGAGCACCTGCTGGATGGAAAACAAAAGGAGAGGTGAAGAGAAGAGGAGGAAAAGAAAAGGAAAGAATATGGCGTCAACAAGTGGCAGCTAGTCCAAAATCCTCCGTTTGCACAGCTTGCATTTTCTTAAGCAAGAGTTGGAGGTTGTCTTTTTGTGAGAATGTTGTGATTAATATTAAGTAATTCCCATCATGGTTTACATCTCAAAGTAGATGTTTCCTCCATAAATCCCCATATTGTATAATCTCAGCTTAAAACAAACAAACCTCTACATTTTCTCGAAAGTAAAATCTACGATGCTTTGGCTTCAAACACTGAATGTCACTTCAAGCTTTAAAATGATAAAATTAGCTCCAATAAGATATTAATTCTGAAAAACCTCTCTGAACTTTCTGAGGAAAAATGTCTGCAGATGATTTTTAGGATTTTAAAAAGTTTTGACTTTTCTCTGGAAAACCAAGAAAAATGTTGTGTTTTATTCCTGGTTGAGTAAGAAACAGCCAGAAACTGCAGATGAAACTTCAAGAAATAAATTTAAATTCATTAAATGACAGAATGTTCTCAAAAAGTCATGAATGAACTTTTCCAGGCTATATCTACAGTATTTCATTTTAAGCTTCTTTCAGCTTTTGATGATTACAGACAGTCTTACTTGCATTAAATATCAGTCTCTGTGTTCCATATAAATAGAGCTTAAATTATAGTATATTTCACCAGCTGTGTTTACATTACAATTGTGCGCAAAACTTTTTCGATATTCTGATAAATGTCGAAAAACACAATTTCTCAATTGCAGCTTCCTATTAAATAAGAAACACAGTTAAAATTACATGTGAATAAGTTTGTGCATGCTGTCAATCATTAGAAACCACACAGCTCCGTTGTCCTCCAACCACTTCATGTTGCTTCTTCAGCTTTCCACTAGTTATTGGCCACATGACTCGTGATGTGAAAAAGGTGTTTCCATTGAAGATTTGTGAAATACACTAATTTTGATACTATTTAATTTTAGCACATATGTGCATTTTGATACTATCTAATTTTAGCGCATATGTGCATTTGAGATTTTAAACTGGCAAGGCCAGCATTATTAAACAGCAATCTCTGTGTGTTATCCTGAAAATACACACACCTTTACACTAACTGTTAAATTTCCAAAAGGCAGCCAATCACAGACAGAGGCTGAAAGAGCTGAAGCAGATTGACTTTGCTCTACTCCATGTACTGCCTTCCTGTTACTTGCTTATGTCCTACTCTCTCTTACTCTTTTGCAGCTCGAATCGGCTGCAGACACTAAGAGAACTCAGTTTTCTGTTTTAGTAGCATTTCGGTTTTAAAGTGTGAAACAAAGCCATTCCAGGGTGAATGACTGGATTCTTTATGCAACAGAATACAAGAAATCATTACACTTTATAGTTCAGATATGGCAGTTCAGATATCATTAGAGCTTCTGAGATTATGTCTAGCTTCTACAAGGTATAAACAATACCTTGTTGTCATGGCAACTGTCTGAAAGTGACAAAGTAAAGAGCTGCACAGCATCCCTGATCAAAGGGAGTAATTGTCCAAAACTGCAATACCACAGCCAAGAGAATGATGAAGTAAAAAAACAAATCAGAACGAATGTAGCAGAGCTGCAGCCACCACAATTCTAGAGTAAAAATGTGTTAAATCTTTAATGTTTCCATTTTAAGATGTGAACAAAATCGAGAACACAAAAGCATGCTTTAGCTTTACATGGAAAAAGTAAAGCTAAAGGATATATACAAGTATTTCATTTTTCTCTTGTTTCCTTAAGTTCCTTATTTTTTAGTTTTCCTCTTTTTGTGGTTTAGCTTCCTGTATCCCTGGCTCCCAGGTCATTTCCTGCTGAGAGTTTGGGTCCAGCTCTTATTTTGGGAAGAGTCTCTTCCACCAGTGAACTTTGGCCTGATGCTTTTGATTTATAGCAGGCTTCAAATTTACCCAAACAGCTAACAGATAACTCCAACAATAAAAAAGGAAACAGCTGTAAGAACAGTGAAAGGCGTAAAAAGTTCAACGTATTTTTGAGGTGGAATATATATAATTTTCACATTTTAATGAATGAAGTCTGTTGGTTGTAATGTGACAAAATGTGAAAAAGCGAAAGGGGAGGAAAAACTTTGAGGCTGGGTATGTTTGAGCTCCTAATGTAAAATCCAGTTCCAGCTACATTTGGAGTGTCTCTCTACCAGTGCACATCTGGAAATCCAGAATTTTGCTTGTTCCTCTTTGTAAATCAGCACAAGTTTAGTATGAATAGGCATTTAAAAGTCTTGCCACAGATTTTAAAACCTGTGCATCAACTTTATGCAGTGGACTGGCTTTGTGATGCCACGTTAAACTAGCAGATGTATATGAATAATGAAAAAGAATCAGAAACTCTAAACTAGGATGCTCACATGTCATTATGACAACAACTAACACATCTTTTGCATCGGATGAAATTTTATTCCCTTTCGTTTTTCTTTAATGGCTACTTTAGTAACATTTGTCCAGTGCTTGTTTATTCTTGATCATTTTTTATGCAAAAGTATTTGTTACAACTTAAAACTTTAATGTATTGAAGTTAAGGAGATGAACTTATGTTGAGAGTGACGGAGAGATTAACCTTTCTCATTCAGAGAATGTGAATGATTCTTGTTTTTTAGAAATAATATTCCACCATTCTGTTTGATTTTGAAAATATTTGTGATACCTTTTGCAGTGCAGAGGAGCGTGATGTGGTGCAGTATTATTACATGTGAGACTGATTAAAGTGTGTGTGTGTGTGTGTTGCAGGGTGACAGAGTTGATGGGTTACGCTCCTGAGGACCTGTTGGGTCGATCGGTCTATGAGTTCTACCACGCCCTTGACTCAGACAGCGTCACCAAGAGCCACCATAACTGTAAGTCACGCTTGTTCAAACTAATTCTCATTTCATTAGAAAATCTTTGTTTTTTTCTTTTTGGGGCTAAAAATGTACATTTTACAATCTTCAGAAATCTCTAAAAGTTGTGTTAGAAAGTCCCACAGCCGGACTTAGACTCCACCAGATCCATTTGAAAGCTGGAGATTCCTGGCTATTCACACATCCTTAAAAAGTCTTAAATTCATGATTCTAACAATGAGGCCTTAAACTGTCTTAAATTCATTTAGAAGATTTAAGTTAACCTTAAATACATTAAATCTCAGAGCTTAAATTTTGTCGTGGCATGACTGCTTAATCTTGGATATTTTGTGTGCATGTTTTTTTTTTTTCCTCATCTTTATTGCGTTCTGTGACTCAAGGAAGTTGAAGCTAGCAGTAACTAGCTGCTAATATAGCTGTGATAAGTAGGGTATTATAATAGCCTTGTCACCATGGCTATTATACCCTAAGCAAGCTAGCGGGATACTGGCTGGGATGATGTCATCATGTGGCAGTGTTCGCCACGTGATAACAAATAAGGGATGACAAATGACACTTGTCATCCCCTTACAGTATTTTAAAACATCTACTAAGGTGCTTTAATAGATGTTTTAAAGCATCTATTACCGCATTTTTTCAAAGATTTATCAGTTTGAGCAAACATACAACGGCAGGTGCTTCAATCCTAAAATGTCATGATTTCTTTACCCAAAAATAATGAAGAACCTGAGAGCAGATTATTTTCCTTCAAAATGTCTCATCAAACTTAGAAAGAGATATGAAAGCTCAGAGTTATATCCTAAATTGTATCCATTAATATACTATGAGTATATTTGTGATCAAATGAATAATTTTTAGAAAGTGAAATGTCATCTTGTCATTTGCTGAATCTGCTGGTTGAGCAAATGACTGAGAGTTTATTGTGAGAAGCTGGCAGGTTGTATACCTGATCACTTCTACATCTGTTTCTGGTCATAAACATCTCTCTCTCTCTTTCTCTCTGTGGGTGTATGTGAGTGCAGAGTGGGGTATTAAGATGTCTTTTATCAAATTAAATGAAGCCCTTGATGGCGTGATGAGGTTTGCACACCTCTGATGCCACAAACCCAAACCCAAAACCAGGGGGGTGGGGGGGGAACCAGGTGGCCTCTGCTACAATGTAATGACACTGTTTGTGTGCGTCTGTGTACCAGTGAGGATCTGAGGTGTCATGGCTTTTCTTTGTGCTGACAGGAGCTCTCTGAGCAGCACAGCCCGCTGAAACATAATCTGTGATCTGAAGGGAAACACAAAAACATTTGAAGATAAAACTTTTCCATAAGTAGACTTCTGCCATTGATTTAGGTAGATAACAAAATGGCAACATTTTAACTGGTAAACAGATCGACTTCTGGTCATGTTTTATGGTAGAACTAACAAAGTTTCTCTACAAGAACAAAATCTACCAACTGTTTTCTGATGAAGTTAAGGAACATTTTCATATGAAGCTTTACATTTTATAGCAAAGAAAGTTTTAACCAAAAGAGAGGGGAAATATCTTTTGGATTAATTTATGAAAATTAAACTAATATTATGAGAAAAAAACATTTCGGTTAAATGTTTCCTTTAACATCATGCCATTTTATTGTGGAAATTCTGTCCAAATTTAGTTTGAAAAAGCAACAAAACTAACCAGAACTGGTGGGGAGGTTTAATAGGTAACGGTTGGAGGCTTTTGGTACCTTCCTGAGGACAGACGTTCCAGTCAGGCATGTCCTTATTGGCTGGAAAAGACTGAATGGAGGAGAGGAGAGACTGCGAATGAAGTGAAGATCTGTTGTAGAACCGCAGCTGTAGCAGTGCAGTTTGATCTGGTTTGAATCTCAAATTTAAACAAGTCAGACAAGCAGAAGCCTTGTCTGACTTGTGGGAAAACATGGAAAACATGGGAAAAATGAGGAGTTCAGAATGTATGGAAAGACAAAAGTGGCATGATTCAATTATTTATGAAGTCCCAAAACTGATATTTATGCATGTGAAAATACATCTAGGACAGTCTTTCTCAAACTGTGGTCCCTGGACCACTGGTTGTCCTGAAGGTACTGCATATAAACGACCATTTATTTGCCGTGACATGAGCTCCAAGTGTGACATTACAGTTAGCTTACTGAGTCTGTCATTCACTAGCGATTGGATACCTTAAAAAGGTTAGAGGTAGGAATGGCTCCAGTTAGTCAGAACTGTTAACAGCTATTTTTATTTTTGTTTAATTAAAATTATTAAGTTAAATAAATACAATAAATGAATACAATTAATAGAAATAGATTAATTATTTCTTTATATATTTAATGGTGCAGAAAAGGATTTTTTTGTCTCTGTTAAAGCAACTCAAGTCTATTTTTTTTAAATTGTGCTTCTAAATCACAAATAGTCCTAAATTTTATTAATGCACATAACACTTGGCAACTTCTTTTTTTATTTCCATGTGTTTGACGTCATTGGAAACCTTACACACTTTCAGAACCTGTAAAAACCTCAAAATGCCCAAGTGGACGTGTTCATGGCCTTGTTGTGGCCAGTCACATTTACCAAACGGCACCACTCTTCTAATTATGATGAACAAAGAAAACAGCAATATGTGAGTTAAGAGACTAATATTTTCATTTCAGGTTGCATTATATATTCAGATGTATTAATGCGAGGGTAATTTCAGGGTAGGTGGTCCATGATTGTTAAATGGGTTAAGTGATCCTCAGCCTGAAAAAGTTTGAGAAACACTGTTCAAGAATGAAGAAATGACTAAATGGACAAACAATATTTTTGCTGTTCTTCATTTTATTTATTTATGTACTTTTTTATTTGGAGTTTTTTTTGCACTGAATAGAAAACAGAAAAAGACAAGAAATTGTCTGAGAAATGAATGAAAGAAATTAAAGAACTGAAAAAACTTCTCTAAAAGAAATATTTGTCAAGTCGAACTCACTGGAAACCTCCAGTTTTTATTTTTTTAGTCAAATGTTTCTCAAATAAAAGTCTTTGATAATTATTTTTCTACATCTCTTCTCATCATATTTTCTTTTAGTTTTTTTGTATGAAGTATTTTTTCAACATTGATATTCCCAAATTCTTCTCAAAATATTAGTTTTAAAAAGATTTGTTAGCAGTTTTTATGTCATTTTTATATTATTAATATTAAAATAGCCAAGAATTTGTCATCTCATCGGAAACCTCAGATAAATCCTGCATGGATGGATTCTTAAATCCGGGGCAGAATGAGACCAGTTTTGTAGGAACCATGTCGGCCCTTTAAATTCAGCTTTTCTCTGTCCTGTTGGAAACCAGAAACATTTACAAAACTTTAATATAAAAATGTGACGAAAATGCATGAATTCTCAGGGCAACCAACAGATTTATGCTTGAGTATTATCTAATCAGTGATTTTATTGCTTATGATGTAGTTCAGCTCCAAGAGGTCTCCAAAAATCAGCTAGCTGAAGCTAAGCAGAAAAAAAGCGCTCTCTGTCAGCATGATTCTGCTCACCCAGCCAACGTGAGCAGCCTGTTGATCAGCACATGCAACAGCGTCCCCACTGCACATGCAGCCCTGGCCTAAACGTCCTCAGGGAGTCACTCAGACACACACACCCACAGTGTCAGTGGCCTAATGTACGTGTTTTGACCAGTCGTGCTCCTTTCCCACGCCAGCGCTGAATCCTGGACTGAAGCCAGCAGATCCCGTTCTCAGCTTAAAGTCAAACATCTTGCTTCGTCATGCTAACACACATTTAGTTGATATGGGACTCTTTGCAACAGATGCTTGTGAGATGCTTTTGAGTAAAACGATTGGGCAAAGTCATGATTCTGAGTCAGTTTAAATTTTTGAAGTAGTTTCCTTAAACCCAGAAACATAAGTCCAGTTTTACCGAAGTAGAATGCGTCTGATATTTTTTATTTTATCACAAAGAGCACAGCTAAGTCGATCTTTTAAAAATAGAAACCTCCAAGACATTCGTACCACAGTTAAAGCAGGAAAAATTTGCCTAAACCAGTCTCCCCCAGCCATGATCCTGAAGGTGCCCAGGCTTGAGGCACTTCCTTCAGGCCACATGATTCCAGCTGATGGTTGATTAACAGGCATTTGCTGAAGTTAATAATCTGAATCAAAGCATTGTTCGGGTCAGAGAAAGTCCAAATACAGTCTGTGGTCAAAGTGACAGAAAACACTAAACGTCACCCTGAACACATGATCCTCACCATGAAACATGTCCTGGGGACTTTTTTCAGTCAGAACAGAGAAGATGATTAGAGTTTAGGGGAGGATAAATGGAGATAAATTCTTCAAAATGGTAGGAAAACCTGTTAGTCTTCTAAAATGTTTGTTCTAGGACACAGTTTCATCTTCTAGGAAGGGAAGGACCTAAACATCCAGGCAGCGCTACAGGGAACAGTTTAGATTGAAGCGTAGCCCAGAACTGATCTAAATCCAATCGGAAATCTTTGACAAGATTTTTCAAGTAATTTATTTGGAGCTACAGTTCTGTAGCTGAATATAAATCAGTTGTGGTGTTGAACATGAGTCGCTCATAACCATATATATCCACTTTTTCCTCGGCAGTGTGCAGCAAGGGTCAGGCTGTGAGTGGTCAGTACCGTATGCTGGCCAAGAATGGTGGCTACATCTGGGTGGAGACTCAGGGAACTGTCATTTACAACAGCCGCAACTCTCAGCCTCAGTGCATCGTGTGCATCAACTACGTCCTGAGGTCGTGACGACTTTCTAAGCAAAATGCCTGGAAGAGCTTGTTGTTCTCTGACTCTTGGAAGCTTACTGTTTGTTCTCACACGGTGCAGTGACGTGGAGGAGAAGTCGGTCATTTTCTCCTTGGAGCAGATGGAGGCGCTGTTCAAGCCGCCAAACATGAGCAGCTTCTTCACCACTGAAGGAGCCAGCATGAACGCAGAATCAGGAGCTTCTCTCTACAAGAAGTTCAAGACGGAGCCGGATGATTTGGCTCAGCTGGCTCCGACTCCTGGAGACACTATCATCTCCCTCGATTTCAGTCAGTTTGGACCTCTGACAACTTTCTGGAAATCTTTTGGAATGTTTTTGCCCTCAAAAGAGACACTTCTATTTGTTTCACTTTTGTTTTTGACTCTTCACCTTAGATCGCACTGAGTTTGAGGAGACCCAGCAGCCAGCGCCTTTCACTCCGGTGTCTTCTTCACCCATGGCCCTTCCGGGACCTCCGTGTTGGACAATCGAGAGCCAAAAGCTGGCTCCTGTGGCTACAGCTCAAACCCTGGCTCCAGCTCCTGGGGACGCACCTAACAGAGCCAGAGCGTTCACCGTGCAGCAGAAACCTCCACCGGGCAGCGCCACCCCGAGCCTCAGTAGCTGCTCCACGGTGAGGAGGAGGAGGATCAGGAGGAAGATTGAGAAGCCCCATTGTTCTGTTGAATGGCTTAATTAGGCCGCCACTGGTTGATTGAGTTTATATCCTGGTTCATTCGGTCTGTGTTCAGCAAGGTCAGTCAAAGCGGGCAAAGTGTGTGAGAATATCGGGGGTGGAAGTTTGGATGGATCAGGCTGTTAGCTTTCAATGGAGTCTTTGTCGTGACAAATCTTCTGCTCCTTCTTTTCTCTCGTCTTTTATCTCTGTCCATTCTCCCGGCTTCTCCACTCGTCTCATTTTGCCTTTTTCCGTCTGCAGCCCAGCAGCCCAGGTGATTACTACAGCTCAGTGGAGAGTGACCTGAGGGTGGAGCTCACTGAGAAGCTGTTTGCTCTGGAGACTGAGGGAAACGACAGCACTGCACACACAGAGGTGCATCTCATCATATTCAGTGGGAACCAAACATCCACTTCAGGGTTTATCAATAGAAATCGAGGCAGAATTATTCCATTTCAGGGTTGTAATGCTAAAAAGTATTTAAGATACTTTTTAAAACATTTTATATGTCTCTGTTAGTGTACAATTAACTAGTTGAGAATTTTAACTACCAATTATCAAATATAGCTTACAATTAATAAAACGAAAATAGATAAGATAAGATAATTTTATTAGTCTCCCAAAATTTATCGTGGAAGCAGGGGCAAAACTGCAATATAACAATAAAAGCCCATTCAAAAGGACAGTAACCATGAATAAATACATAAAAACAAAAAAAATACATACTGTAAAAGCACAAATGTCAGATCAGCAGTACATCCCCATAGCCATTTCCATTCACAAACAATACATCCTCTACATGCTACTCTTGGTCATCATGTGGACCGCCTGTTACTCTTTCCAGTTCCCGCTAGTCTGCCATTTATCAGGTTAATGGAGAGAGGTACAAATGAATGTTATATTTGCACAGGGGAACCCTGAACCTTCTCCGAGAGTTCATAAGAACATATTCTAATGCGAGCACACACATGTGACAAATGTATGTGCAAAGGTTCACCAGTTTTTAATGGTCTTTATTTTAATGGTCAGTCTTTATTATTCAACTTTGTCTGATAAAAACCCTAAGCCTCAGGAATTAGTTTGTTCAGGAGCTATTTTCTGTTTATTTCAAGAATAAAACAGGATGTCAGACACCAGACAAAGTCATGCTGGCAGACTTTGACTAGAAAGTCTGCAGAGATTTAATGTCAGTAAATGTTCTGGCTCTACATCTTGTAAACTGAAGATCTTAATCCACTTATAATTAGCAATCTCTACTAACTCAAACTCATGCAATTTGAAATAATCCATTGCTACATAATAAACACGATTTGCTCATTGACAAATTGTTACAGGGTTTCCTTAATTAAAATACCTCCTTTATCAGTTTGTATGTACATTAACATGTGATTTTTTTGCTATTGATGTTTTAGTTGAGCGTAACCTTTTACCATTTTTTTTTTTGTTTCTTCTTTTGCAGGAGGACTTGAGTGACTTGGATTTGGAGACTCTGGCCCCTTACATCCCAATGGACGGAGAGGACTTCCAGCTCAATCCGATCATTCCGGAGTCAGAGCCTCTGGAAGCGGCTCAAGAAGGGTCCCTAGGGAGCCTGAGCAACCTTAGCATCCACCAGAGCTGCAACAATGTAGCCAGCCTCTTTCAGCCTCTCACCACCCCCCCTCAGCCT
Organism: Brachyrhaphis roseni; assembly: GCA_903066815.1. Lineage (NCBI taxonomy): Eukaryota > Metazoa > Chordata > Actinopteri > Cyprinodontiformes > Poeciliidae > Brachyrhaphis > Brachyrhaphis roseni. Next base: position 14,176 of record CAEFZY010007442.1, on the reverse strand, counting down.
CAGAACCGCTACCAGCCGCAACCGCAAGCGTCCTGGGCCACGGGTGGGAGGAGAGGCTCCAATCCAGGCGCCATGGAAACGCGACAAAGGCCATGCATGATGCCCCCCATACAGAACCCCCCTTTCCGAGGCCTGGCCGGCACGCCGCTGTCTTCCATGCAGTGGCCTCCAGACCCGATAATAACCTACCAACAGCGGCAACGTCCACCGAAGGCCTGTCTGATTGACGACATGTTGGGCGAAGAGCAGCCGTCCTGCCAGCAGAACACATCACACCTAGTGCACAAACAGAGGTGAGAGGTTGCGTCAGAGCACACTTTATTAAAGCTGCAGTATTTAACTTTTATTTAAAAAAAACTGCCAATCACTCTCGTGCTCAGAACCCTGCCTGTACAGCTGGTTTTCCACAACATAACCTGCCACAAATGCTAAGGCTAGTTAGCATAGCAATTCATGTTTTCTGGAACAGTGAGTTGTTTGTTCACCAAGAGCAGCATACATGAGGTTGATTGACAAGATTAAGCCCTTCCTCCTCGCACTGATTGGTTGTTTTTGGTGGGGAGCTGTGTTTCTTTAGATGACAGTAGGAGCTCACAGAGGAGGTGGAAGAGATTGTTTTCACAAATTACTTGTCTCATATCAAACTGTCACGACACGGTGACAGTTTTAACAAATATGGTAAGACCATATTTTTGTAAAAGTTACTTACTGCAGCTTTAAGGGATTTACACCATGTTCCAAATGTTATGAAAATTGGATTTAAGTGTCATAAAGATTTTATTTTTGTTATTCCATTAAATTTGTAGATGGTATTATGCCTCAGGGCTCTTTGAATCACTATAATTAATTTCAGAGACCTACGAAACCTACTTATTAGTTTGCCAGGTGACCTCAATTGAAGGAAATCTACTTAAGAAAGTAGAAACCTCCTTAAGAAACCTGAAGCCTTAAGCAGGTTTCAAGCAGTATGGAAAGAGAGAGGATCTCTCTGCTGCCAAAAAGCACCAAATAGTGCAATGTCTTGGACAAGGCATGGAAACATTAGATATTTAATGAAAACTGAAGCGTGATCTTTGTACTGTGAAGAGATTTGTGGCTGATTCAAAGCAAAGATGGGTTTGTGCAGATAAAGGCATATTGAGGAAGGTTTCTGTTAGACAAATTCATAAATTAAGAGAGCAGCTGTTAAAATCCCTTTACAAAACACCAAAAGTTATTTGAAGCTGCTGGTGCCCCTATAGTTCCACGAAAATAACGGTGTAGGATTCTGCAGAGGATCAAACCCTGTTATGCATAAACCTACTATTAGGCCACCACTAACCAGAGTTCACAAGCAGAAATGGTTGCAGAGGGCCCAGGTGTACATGAAGACTAATTTTCAAACAGTCTTGTTCACTGATGAAGGCTGTGCAAGCCTCGATGATCCAGATGGATGGAGTAATGGGTGGGTGGTGGATGGCCACCACGTCCCAACAAAGTTACCACTTCGAGGTGATTTAGTCATGCTTTGAGCGGGAATCATGGGGAGAGAGCTGGTCCACCCCTTCCGAACCCCTGAAGGATCACTTTCTTCCATGGTACATAAAGAAGAACCTTACTTTACGTAACAAAATCATCTTCAAGCATGACAATGCACCATCTCATGCTGCAAGGAATACCGCTGTGTCATTGGCTGCTATGGACATAAAAGGGGAGAAACTCATGACAACTCAGGCAGAAACTTTCCACAAACTCACAAGTTCAATGGATGAAAAAATTGGAAGGTGATATCAAATAAGGGGTCTTATGTTAACATGTAACTCTGTCTGTTAAGAAGTTTTTTATTGAAATAGCTTTAAATTTCAATAAATGTGATCACTTAATTATGCACATTCAAAGAATGACCATTTGCAGTTCTTTATAACCCATAATTTTTTTTCAAAATCTGCTGTGCATAATAATTTGGAGCAGTGCCTTTTAAATGTTTAATTTTTATTTTGGCAAGTTTGTTCAATAACATTTGATTTATACTCTAATAGTTTGTGACTTGAAAATTATACTGACTATCATTTACATTGACTATTGGGGGAAAATCTGAGAAAACCTCACTTTCATAATATTTTGGAACAGGGTGTAAATAGAAAAGGTTGTAACTGCAGAATGTGTTCATGAATATTTGTATTTCTTGGTTTGCAAAGGTCCGTTGATAATTTTGTGCAAGCCTGCAAAGATCTGGATCCAGCAAGAGTGGCCATGAAGAACAGCATCAAGCGTTCTTTCAACCAGATGGCGCTGGTGAGTTTTCCCTATAAAGTGATGCTCTCATTAGTTTTGTGGCCAATTTTTGATTTTATCTGATCCAATCACTTTTTCTTCAACAACTATAACTGGCAGCTTTCACAGCCTTTTTTAGATGCTCTGTGTGGTTATTATTCAAGGTCCATTTTTACCACTGCATAAACAGATTCAGTGTGTAGATTAAACTGTGGGAAACAATGTTCACATCAAACTGTTTTATATTCAACGAGCTGATGATGCTGAGAGTCAGACGCAGGATGTAGTATGACTGCCGCTGTCTGGAAACATGGCTAAGCGCCGACTAGCCATTTGGATTGTGGGAAATGAGGAAATTTGTCAGAAGAAAAGTAGATAATCGGTACGCATGACTATGAAAATTTTTACATTTGAAGCTTTCAATGTTGTCAGAAAAAGGAGATTCATGTGTTTAATGTCCGATTTGCCATAACTATGTATTGAATTCATAGGTGCCAGCTGGGATGGCAACAGGGGTGGCAAGGCTCTCAGTCGGGGTATCAACTGCCACCCCCTGTCACCCCAGTAGATCAGCCCCTGGCCTATACCTGGCCAATTTAAGTACAGACAAGTGGGAAATTATATAATTTTTTTTACATTTAATTAAAAACCCTTGAAGTACAAATGACCATATTTTACTATTGCTCCTTTTACAAAAATATAACATCCTGGTTTTGAGAGCTAAAACTAGGATATCGACTACAAACATTTACTGTTCTGCTCCAGGTCTGTGCATGTCATTAAGAGTTGACAAGATTTGAGCGGTTTGTACATTTAAAATTTTTATTTGATCGTTAGAAGGATGGACGGCCTCACTGCACTTTTTGCTTTTCAGAGTGAAAGAAAGCTGACAGATGCCATATGGAAGAAGATGAGGGGCGATGGCTGCATGGACCGCTCCCTCAGCGCAGGGTCACTCACAGGTATCTTTCTGTGTTTGTTTTTTCACTCACCTGGTTGTTCCAAACATTTGCGAGTCTTCCTGTTAACTTGTGTCTCTTCTCAGAGTCGGCGACAATGGACTGCATGTTTCCAGGCATCGGGCACCCGTTCCCCGCCTCGCTGCAACAACACAGGACATCACGGTATCCAGGGGACGGGATTAGTGGGCCAAACGAAAAACCCTTTTCCAGAAAGAGCTGTAGCAACACGGAGTATAACCTGATGTCTTCAGGTACAAATGTACTATGCTACATGAACTCTGTAGTACTGCTCTATCAATCAAATAAGCAGTTTTCTTCCATACATTTCATGATACAGGTCATTCATACTGACCTCAAAAAGTTGGTGAAGTAGATGAAACCTGCAGAAACACTGTTTTTATTAACAGTTGATTATGCACACGAGATTGTTTATCCTGATTTAAATCTCAGGATCTTATAACTGATGGCACATTCCCGCTTCGTTTGAAGCAATTCTCACTAATGTTTCCATCTGAAACCTCAATCTGAAGTGACCAAAAGCATTGGTAAGATGTTCAAACTTCCCCTGCCAACATTTTTGTTTATGTCCTTTTCCAGGCATAGCGAGTCGTTTGCTGGGCCCTTCGTTTGAGCCCTCCTGCTTGCCACAGCTGACTCGCTACGACTGCGAGGTCAATGTCCCACTGCAGGGAAACCTCCACCTCCTCCAGGGCTGTGACCTGCTGCGAGCCCTTGACCAGAGCACCTAAAGCCCGCCCCCTTTCACCAACTCAAACCCACCATAAAGCCTGGATATCACCTCTGAGCCTCAGCCTGCAGTCCGTGACTTCTGCCTGTTCTCTGCCTCTGAACCTCTTGGGGCGACTTCAGAGCCCTGAGACAAAGCTACTTGTAGAGCACAGTATCCATGATCACATCCTGCCTTACTCAGCCCCACACCTTTCTTCCTTCCCTGTCTCTAGTTCTCAGCATAAACTAAAACATGCAGTATAATGCCAGGCCCAAGCTACATTAATTTTTTTTTTCACCCTAAAATACTGTGGCATAAGCTGGACACAGGCTGAGTAGAAGAGTGACCAACCAACACCAAACGGGTCAGCATGGGAAGGAGTAAAAGGTCAATGCTGGTATTTAACAGATTATATCATGTTACTCTCACTTGTGTTGTGTATTAAAGTTTTGTCAGGATTTCTGGAGCTGCAGCTGCATTCGCAGGCCTGCCTTCTCTCTGTGTAGCTTTGAGGAGAACATATTCTTCTTAACACACATTGTGCTCTTTTGTTGTTTTTGTTGACAGACAGACTTTAGCCTTTCTCACCAGCTCGCATCGTCTTCGAGCTGAGGCACCATAACACAAACTGGTCACAGCGTTTGACCTTTTGTAAATCTACTTTATATTTTTTACTGTAGCCTTCATCGGTCTGTAATGACGTGATTCCTTCTACTTTTATTAACCAAACTGAATATCTTTATTGAATTGATGCAACACTGCTGTATTAAGACTAGCCTTCTCATGTATTTTGGGTTCTTACTCAGCCAGCTAGTAGATTCTTCTGTTTCTCATAGCGATATAACTACATACATGTACTCCTGTGTAAGTTAAATATTAGACATTTATGTCTTAAATTAGATTATTTTGAATGTGTCTGTGTTAATCTAGAATACCATCCTAAATGACAACAGGGTATTTTTTTCTTATTTTTTTTTTCTTATTGTGCCGATTTTATTCACCAAACTTTCAGCTTACACATAATAATTGGATTTGCACACATTTTTACGTGAGATAAAAAAGCAGCAGTGGCGTGCACAGAGCGGAGAAATACAGATCTGTTTTTATATTTCATGGTTCTAGAATAATTAAATCCATATGATTTTAGTTCCATTACAAATCACAGATTTGTTCCTAATTTCCAATGTCTAGTTTCCGTCGCTAGCGGACATTAATTAGGGAGCAGAGACAACATACCAAAACTGAGTTTTATTAGAAATTAAGACAAAATGATAAAACAGCTTCTAGCACTTTGCGTTTGCTATGATGGTTGCTTGCATTACATAGCTAGCTAGCTAGTTAGCTTTTATTTCATCGGTTGGTGAATTGACTCCGGGTTAGTTCGTTGATTCAAATGTTCCAGATGGTTGATTTGTCTGTGCATCTTTTGCTATTAGTTTCCAATTCAAAACTGACTTAATATATTTTTTTAATCACTTGACTGAAAAAATATCAGTAAATAATAATTTTCACCTAAAGCATTAAGTTTAAGTTTTAAGGTTTTGTTTGGTTTTTTTTAGCTGTAAAATGTTAAGTAAACTGACCTTTTTTCATAGTTTGATGTTTTGTGTTGAATCAGCTTAGTACAAAAGTAAAAGATTTACTTTGCAATTGCATAACAGAGACATGAGAGGAGTGCATAAGTAGAACTTTGTAGTTTTTGTTTTCCAAATACTGAAAAAAAAAAAAGAACAAATACAATGGTGGAAAAGACAATTTTCAGCATGGGGAAAAGGTATAAATAAAAGGAATGTGAGATTGTACAAGAATTTAAAGGTGTTTTTGACAATCACTCAGGTTAATCAGAGGGCGTGTGCAGGGACTGAAACGGGCATCTTGGCCAATCAGGAGGGCACTTTAATCATGTAGAAATGTTTGAGGATTTTATGGGTTTGGCTTGTAGAAAAAAAGTCACAGTTTCAGTCGCCCTTTAGAGCACTGAGGTTAGCCCATGACTTCTGTGCTCACCGCTGTGCAAACCAGACAGAGGAAGAAGAAAATCACAGAATTTTCACATTAAAAGTGAACGTTGTAAAAAGGCAGCAGCATGTGAAAGCAGAGTTTATATATTTTACAGTTATGGGACAAAGCCAGTTCCTGTTTTATTCTCACCAGAGTGGCTGCCAACACCAGAGAGCTTTGTTACAGAATATTATTATTATTATTATTATAAGTTCATTTCCACCCTGATGATGTCAGTATGCCTTCAGTGAAACGTATTTCTCTCCTTTTTTCTGTATTTTTCTGCGTCTCACTGTCTGTTTCCAAAGCTAATGTCTTTGTGTGGTGACCACTTTTAAAGTATTGATCTTTGTACACATACACGTTATATGTATTTAAAATTAGAACTAATATTGAATATGGTGTTTTTAGTGTTTAATGTGTCCTGGTACTTTGTCCTCAGTCACCTCTCTTTCCACAGATTCTGTTTAGGTAAGAACTCTCTCTGGGCCAATTCCTATCTTTCTGTTTCCGTGTTGTGGTGTTGGGCCCCACCTTTTCCCTCCTCCACCTGTTTTCTTTCCTCTCTTTTATTCTGAAATATTTGTTGAATCTGTTGGCTGGCCAGTACTGTTGTTGTTCTTACTTTTACACAAAAAGAGGAAGAAAAAAAAACAGATCAGAGTAAAAATGTTGAACGTGTGTTTTCAAAGTTTTCACTTTTCAGATATGTAGCATAAGTACATATTGTAAGGATGGTGACGTTGCCACATAATTGCATAGTTTTCAAGTTGCTTCTATAAAATAATGGTGCTTCATAGATCATGTATGTGTCATTTTTAGATCTTTTATTACATGTTTTGGACCCACTAACACAGATTTTTTTTAATGTTCTCTTCTTTGTTTTTTTGTTTTTTTTGTAATTAGTATTATTTGAACCCATACAATGTGCCTTATCATGACATTATGTATCGAGTTCACCCTTCAAGTGCACAGTTTGCTCTCTCCAAAAAGTCGACTAAATTTTTCAGCTTCAGCAGTTGTTAATTAACAAATTACTTTTGTGAAAATATTTTTGGTTACTCTGCTCCAACAAAATATTTGCATTTTACATGTGAAACAACAGTAGCCTTATTGTTGCTATGCAGCATGGGGTGGTTATCACTATCAGCTAAAACTTTAAAAAAGGACTGGAGATTCAAGTGGGATATCTGAAAAGCGGCAACCTGAAGGCTAGCCAGATTATCAGGTTAGAGATGTTCATAAGGAGCAGAAGAGACAAACAGCTACAACATTAACTGCAAGAACTACCACTGAAATTCATGACATCTAAGAATCAAGGAATCACAGTCAAATTAGTAAAAGGGCAGATATTTTTATAACTTTGACTGATGATTTAGTTGTTCCTTCACACCTTCCCTACATATCCAATAATCCCAAGTAAAATAAAAGCAACTCAGTTTATATTATATGATTCCACTATTTGACATTTCAGAAATAAATTTGCTTCATTTAGAAAAATGTCTCATTTTCCAATAAAAAGTTGGATGAGAGGTTTTTTTTGACCATACTGAAATTGGTTGATATCATAAAGCTGAAATGGAATCACTTTTTTTCTGGATGTTGCCATGAAGAAGAAGAAGAAGACAGGAAGTGGTGAGAGCATGTTTTCTAGTGACAAACTTATTCATGTCTGGTTTGAACTGTGTTTCTTAGTTAATGGAAACCTAAATTGCAAAGTGAACTTCTCATGAAAATGGATTCCTTAGCTCCTCACACAAACAGGAATCTGTCAGATCTGCTGATGAAGCTGCTCTTGTTGTTTGAAAGGTTTTAGGATTAGCAGGAAGATATTTGACTGCAGGGAGAAGCTGAAGTTTTATTTTAGTTTGGAAGAATATTGGCAATGGGGCTGTATGTAATGGCAGTAAGGTGTTACAGTTAAAATCTAGCAAAACTTTATTTCCTTTAAGAATTTAATGAAAATCATCAAACAGGCCTCTTTTTGTTCAGTACAACACTTTATTTTACTTTAATTGCAAGCCAAATGTTATAATAATTGGGAAATATAAGCCAGTATCACACATTTTATTGCAGATTTTATACTGCAAAAATAACTTCATCTTACTTCAGAGTAAATAAATCAATGTTCAGTTGAAAATGTCTGATAGTTTTGCTAAATTTAATTTATATTTGATGCATCTAAGGAATAAAATGGAAGACAGCTGTTCACCCTTTCAAATGAACACACTTCCTATTTGTGGTCAGGTTTGGTTAATACTAAATAAAACAAACAAAACAAAAAAATCAAAGTATGCCATCAGGTCACATAACATAAACATGAATGCAACCTTCAGTTGTTATGATTTAACATTGGTGGTACCATTCTGTGTCTGATGTAGGCCAGCCCCCAAATAAAGTAAAAGTCAGAGCAGGATTAACCTCCCTCTATGTTTTCACACATTCACCTAAAATAATCACTTCTACAAAACCTGAGAATTGTTTTAACACATTATTTTTCTCCACACACCATCTTGTTCTATAAGTCCATTTTTATTTAGGGCAAGAATGCAATTTTACCTCTAATCAAATAAGATGTTCCTCGTCCTTCAAAGTAGAAAAGAAGTTAGATCTGTTTCTGGAATTATGTATAGAATGTAGAATTTTTGAATTACTCCAAATAAGTTTCCAGTAAAAAAAAAAAAAAAAAAAAAAAAAAAAAGCACTTTACTAGAAATTTGTTAAGATGGTAGTTGTTGGAAATAAAAGTGCAATATTGTCCAGTCACTAAGTTGATGTTTTTGGAGACCAAAGAGGGATGACTGACAGGAAACCAGCATGGTGAATAAAAATCAAACCAGAACAACGCCTGAGATGGATTCTGTTGTTTTTTAAGCAGCTCTTCACATTAAAACCACATCAATACAATGAGCTGCGTTACTGTATGTGGAGAGGTTTGGCCAAGCAGAAGTTGAATTAGAAACATTTCCCTAGAGGAGAAATCCCACCTCTCATTTAGATGAGCTTCTGCTCCTACAATTTCAACCAGAAACAAAGATTTGAGAAAATTTGATCAAAGAAAACAGAAAGACAGCAGTTTTATGTTTAGAAATACAAAAAAAAAAAAAAAGCATGGGAAGCAAACGCTGTGGTATGTAAAATAAACAAGACATTGGCAATGTATTTATCTCAACATACTGTGCTCCTTGAAGCGTTTTCCCCAAAAAGTTACAAAATGGATGTGGCGTGAAGCCTTCCTCTTCCACCGTCTCTTCATCGTTTTCTTCTTCCCTCTGGAATCCATGTCCAACTACTTGTTTTCTGCTGTTGTCATTGTCATACCATACAGTTATATGAGCTAATTCAGATATATTTTATGCTAAATTTCATAATGATCTTATAATATATTATCATTATTACTACATGGGGACTTTAACCCAGTAAGAAGTTTGTGTTTCTGCACTGATATCTTATTAAAGCATACTGATCTTACCTAACAGAGACTCTGGGTGTTTATTGGACTATATTTAGTTTGAATTGATGTTCTACATGTTGTTTTTATCATTTAAAAGTCAATTGTAATAAAATTTATTATCTTGACACAAGTTTTTTTGACTTTGTAAAAGTTGGGCTGGTTGACCTTTCACCTCTGAAAACATTTATTGATATCTTTACAATGGTAGTGGCACAAATTAAAATGTTTGCAGCACAAACATTTGATGCCAGTTTTGTCTGATTTAAAGAAAGTGGGAGGTGAGATTGGGGGGAGGAGGAGGGGTCTAAGGGTCTGTGTGGTGGGACGTAACTTCACTCAGGTGTTTCTCCAGAGGTGTGGATACTTTTTCAACAAACTGCAAAGAACAGTTTACAATTGTTGGCCAGTGTTGGATGTTTCAGTTGCATTTCACTTTGAGAACAAAAATAGTTACACATCTAAGGAACAAAAGGCAAAATAGCATCAGAGGACTATGGCAACACCAAACAATTACAACGTTGAAATCAAAGAGCAAAAGATCTCGCTATGAGCAGCCATGCCAACACATCCTGATGAGGCTTATCAGCCTGAAGTCACTCTGCTCTTATGTGTCTTCTGCACTTCTTCCTTCCTCTGCAGGAAGACAGGAACCCAGTATTTGTTACACACACACAAAACAAGCATGTAGCCCATTCAAACAGAAGCACAGGTAAACATCACACACACACGCGCACTTCTTTGTTCCAGCTTTTTCCAAACTCTTTTGTTTCCCTCAAGCAGGGAGTCAGAAAAACATGGTGGAGGTAAAAAACTGGGAGGAACCGGCGACTCAGGCTGACCAACTTCCTCTTGCTTCGGGTTTCCGAGGCAACTCTTTATCCGACAGGCTGCTGCAGAACAATTTGTGCCACACCAAAACTTTCTAAAAACTTCCATACCCACCACATGTCTACTGGGAGGTTTAGAAATGTGACGAAGTGTTTGGTTTCTGTAAACATGTCATCATGTGTCAAACGTCTGCGTCTGCACATAACGGAGCCACAGGCGGGCAGATGCCTTTGAATTATGAAATAGAAACACAAACACTGAACTATGCTCACATGCATAACAATGACAGAAACAGACAATTACAATTTGTCTTATACATTAGAAGAAAAAAAATAAATAAAACAAAAATGTGTTTTTCTCCATGTGGTTTGATTTTGTTTGTATGTTTTTTTATAAAACTTTTTAAAGACTAGGAAGGACTTTAGATTAATCTTATGAAGAAATGTGAGCAACAACAATCCATGACTCAAACATGCAGACAGCTTGGCAAAAATATTGAACTGTTTTCATATTTTTATCACATTAAACCACAAACCTCAATGCATTTACCTCAGCTTTTATGTGGTAAGCACAAAATGGTCCGAAATTGTTTTGTAAGGTAAATTAAATCTACTTTGGCAGAAAATACACAGAAGAAAACATTTAGAGTTCTGAGTATTACACTTTTTAGATTTGTAAAAGATTTTCTCAAAACCATTTCTATGGTTTTCTATATTTTTCTTTATTTTTTATTTTTTTGGTCTATCAAAAACAAAAAAAAATCCCTAAAATGAATTGAAGTTTGTGGCTGTTATGTTACTGTGAAAAACACTGCATGAATTTTGCAATGTACTGCTGCCCTGACACCTTCTACCGTTAACCGTAAAACTCATCAGAAGGACTGAGTTCGTTTCGATGTCATGATGGGATTTGACTCATCTTATTTCAATCAGCCCTGACTGTCTGTTTACTGGCATGCCTGCATGTCCTGTGGGACCTGCGTGTCTTGGGACTGTTGTCCTCTGAGCTGATCCTAGGACTTTCTGTTTACTTTGTGATCCCGTCTCAAAACATACCCCAGCTCCGACTGGGACTGTTCCCCCCAGCAGAGCGCCGATAAAACTGCAAACAAGCACGCCCTTTCCCATGTTAAAGGTCAGCTGCCCGATACAAGCTGAAGATTTTCTGTGCAGCTAGCTAATTTATCCTATACAGATTTTGGTTTTTCCTTCAGAGGCTTCTCTTCTAAAAATATGCCAAGAGTTTCAGACAAAACCAGTTTGAAAGCCTCTTTCACAGCTGAAATCAATCCTCTGTTGAAGAGCATAAGAATCACGCCAGAGTCTGTACTCTGGGATACACAAAGTGCCTAACAGAATGTCTTACTCCATAATCTACAATTGTATTAGATAGAAGTCTTTGTTAACCTGATTACATTATTGAGACAAAATCACAGCAACACATGTGATTCTACATTTCAGCTGACCTCTGCCATTTAACTTTGGCTGCAGACAGGCTGCTCAACACCTAAAAACTGTCTGACTTATGAACCTCTGATGTCACCAAAAATAAAAATGAAGGGAGAGAAAGATCTTGAAAAGTAAGAAATGATGCAGATGATGTTACAGAATCAACATGAAACATGTATGAACTGGAAAAAAAACTCTGTAACCAACTGAAACCTGAAATAACTGGTTTAGAATAATTTATTATTCAGAAGAATGACTCCTATGAAACTGCTTATCTTAATTCTTGCAAACTCAAACTTAATTTTTCTAAAAGTGAAGATGGCTAAATTGCATATGCTTTCATGTCATACATGCAGCATAGATATTTAATTTAAAAATTAATTTAATGTAAGTTTAATAACAATTTAAAATTTGCCTTTTAATTTTATTTATATTATTTATATTTTCATATGTAATTTCCTCCAGCAAGAGAAAAAAACAGAAATGTCACCCTTTTTTTCCATAAACTTACATTAATTGAAGAATTCTCCATTCTGAGAAAAGCAGACCTCACTGAATCAGTCAGCATTCGATATATTAACTCTGGATTCCAACTATGTTGGTCCTTTTAGTGAGAAAGAAACACAATGCCTATCTACCGACTCCTAACTATTTACAAACTAAGTCTTTTTGGGGTTTTTGTTGCCTGTGGGAATGCTTTCATTCAGCATTCATACAATACTTGGCCAGATCAAGCCTTTTCAGCCTAGATTTGTATTATCAGCAATTGTTCTGACATCGGAAGCACAAAGACAAAGAGTTTACGTAACGATTACTCAATCATTCAACTGTTTGACCCTTTTGAATTCCAATTTGGCCTGATCAGGAACAAGGCCACAAAATAAATCTTTTGATGGGATAAGGTCAAAGGGCTTGGGTTAACAGGAAAATACATGTACAGAAAATTAAAGTGATCATAGATTAAAATATCCAAAATTATCTAAATAATAAAACTATTGGGTAGGATACAAAGATATATTGATGACATTTTTTACAATTCAAACCATACATTTACACTGTATAAAAACATGTAACTTTATTTTCTGTCATTCACTTTCAGTGTCCACCTGTCTGTTTCCTCCCTTTTCTTCAGAACCACCAATGGTTCTGAAAAACAACTAGCCCAAACTATGCACTGTGTGCATGCAGTTTGATTAGCAGCAGACTGCATTTGTTGATTTACGTCACTGCAGGAGTGAAGGCAGACTCTTCAAACAACAACGTATCAACTGCCATTTTCAATCTGTGATGAAATCATAGATGGTGAGCTTTAAATCAGTCACTCCATCGTCAAAACCTTTTTTATCAATTGTAATAGAAAAGCGCAAATGGTATCAACTGAAAGGGGTGACTGGCAATGTACAAAAATGCAAAGAAGTTTCAGAGATCGACCACAGCCCATATTCCCACCCGTGTTCCCGGTCGCGTTCCCATCCACATTTCTGCCCTCCCAGACTAGACCCAAACCAGACATTAATAACTGAGTTAAGAAGATGGGGGGACTAACTTCACTCAGGTTGCATTAACCAGCTACAGTGAGACTTGAGATTGGAGAAGGGGCTTTGGACCTGTTCCATTTCTTGTGATAATACGTAAGAATGCCCGTATAATGTTCTTTCTTTATGAAGCCATCTAATGTGTGAAGTGCACCGGTCCCTCCTGCTCACACACAAAACACTCACACAACATGTTGCATTGACACTGTGTGTTACCGTTAGCGTGGTGTTCTCAGAATTTCAAGCTTAAGCTTTTTCATTCAAATGACAAACTACTTGAATTTCAAATTGATCAGACCACTGGACAAGGGATTGAGGTCGTTTGTGCCTGAATTCACTTGTAAACTGTCAACTGGCTTGCTTGTGTTGCTTTCGCAGAATGGCTTCTTCCTCTCCTAGTGGTTTTATTAGAACCTCATTTCACTGAGGATGATGTGGCTTTTTATGACTTCTAGTCAGCATCTGACTGACTAGAAGTCATAAAGGTCCTTTGCTTTTCTCTGGGTTGTCTAGAATAACTTTCATCCCCATGGAACAAAGCTTGTACCTCCACTGAACAGTACGATGGCTGAACGTTGCCATGCTTTTTCTACTTGAGTTCATCTTTCAAGTGATAAATGTGGCATTTCCAGGCATTTGGACGTTGTTGTCTTTATTGACAGGTGTGCCTCGGTTGAACTTACATGTTGTAAATCAACCTTCATAAACTCACAAAATGAAAATGTTATAGTGTCCATCCATCCATCCATCGTCTTCCGCTTATCCGGGGTCGGGTCGCGGGGGTAGCAGCTTCAGAAGGGAGGCCCAGACTTCCCTCTCCCCAGCCACTTCTTCCATCTCCTCCGGGGGAATCCCAAGGCGTTCCCAGGCCAGCCGGGAGACATAGTGCCTCCAGCGTGTCCTGGGTCTTCCCCGGGGCCTCCTCCCGGTGGGACGTGCCCGGAACACCTCACCAGGGAGGCGTC
>CAEFZY010007440.1:0-14275 GCA_903066815.1 Brachyrhaphis roseni | reverse complement strand
TCACATGATCTTCTGATGCTGAGATTCATCACTGAACGGTTTCCAGTCCTCCAGACAGTCAGCTGCTGAGAGCACTTCCTGAAAAGAAGCTACTTCCTAGTTGATGGCTTCAGTCGTTTTGTGGCTGCTTGGTTCGCACAGATTTGCGTTCTTGTTTTACTGGAAGTGACTGAACTTGTCCTTTTCAGATGGTGGACGGCATCCAGTTGAGAATTTCAAAATATTTTTCACATGAAAAGTAGAAACGAACTTCAGCACTTATAAGACACGGTTTGCAATCTCACCAGGATTGGTACTTTACTTTTGGATGACTTTGCTACTTTTTGCTAAACTAATAACCACAAAAAGAAAAATTTAAAGGCAATAGAAAAGTTTGGTTCTAGTTGCTTTTTTAAAACATGATTTCTGTATCTGATGTAAAACAAAAATGTTGATTCTGAAATCTTAAAGTGGATGACTTGATTTCCACAATGAACCATTTTACATTTTAATTATGTTTTCTTTTTTGACCCGGGTCTTGTAGATTTTAGATAACTTCTGCTAAAATTGACTCTTAGCGTCGAAGAAAATCGTTCACACCAAACCCAGTTAATCTGGGTTCAAGTTCCAAGTTTGAAAGCAGATTGGATTTATAAACAGATAACCTAAATACAGCCAATCACAGGTAAAGAAAGTCCTGCAGTTTTTTTTTTCATTAGTCTATGAAATAAAATTATATAGAGCTACGTGTAAAATGACTGCCATGTGTTAAATGATCCATGGCTTCCTACATATACACTATTATGAGAAAGTATGGAGTTAAAAACTAGTTTCTACCATCTGTCTTTTTAGATACAATAGCTTAAAACAGCAGTTTGAAGGTTTTTTCCTTTTTTCTTAACGTTCATTTTGTCGTGTTGCACAACTAAGATTAGGAGATGACAAGAAAAAAGAGTGAAAAAATGTCCACAATATTTAAGCATTATTTCTTTAATTTTCATGTCAGGGGTTGGAATGCATCTTGAAATGTAATCATCAAATTTAGGTAAAGATAAGGTGGTTTGAAATCTGTGACTTTAAACCAAATGTAAAGCAAGTCTTCTCTTAGGACCGTTTTATATTGAGCTCCTCACATGTAATGTTACAGCAAAGCTCCCATGGTGGCGAGATAAAACTGCAGAGTTGAACTTAAGCGATAATAAAGTCATAAATGACACTGAATTTTCACAGATTAAAGCAACATGAGCAACTCGTACTGAACAGAACTGAATCTCATTGTGTGGCTATGAATCGCGTCGGGTTGGTCGGATTTCTTTGGGGTGATTTTCCTTCTTTCCTTAGCGTGCGTTGGTTACGTAGTGATGCCATGGAGTCCATTCGTCGAGTGTCCGTTAATGTGGTTAGTCCGTCTCTGTCAGTTTGGCCTTGGAGAACTGAAGTAAACCAAATAAGGCTTTTCCTGTGTAGACAGACTTGACTATTAAGGTGCTTTCCTGCTCCAAACAGACTCCAAGAGAGTTCAACAAATCCACCTGGTGTGTTCAATAAAACAGACAGACATGAAGTTCATCAGCTCCACCTCCGTGAGCGCGCTTGTCTTCGTGCAGTTGGAATCCTTTGCGAACAACATGGAGGTGTCGTGTTATTGCGTGACTTTTACACAGATGGTTAATGCGACCAGGTCAATGTCATCGAGTTCGCTGGAGGTCTTATACCTTGCAAAAGTGTTTATTACCCACAATTTTTTTCTCCACATTTTGTAACATTACAACCAAAAAACGATCATGTGTTTTAGTTTGATTTTATGTGACGGACCAACACAATGCCTGGACGTAGGTCTGGACTTTGACTGGGCCTATGTCTTTAGCAGCTTTTGACATGTTTCTTCCACACGTTCGTTGTATTCCCTACATGGCTTGTGGTGAACTTTAAACTGGACTACTTATGAGTGTCTTAACAAAGCTTTGTGGAGTGCTCTACTGATCCTTGTCCTGTCAACACAAGGTCCCACCTGAGTTGAGGATCTCTGCTGCTCCTCCAAAGTTAGAAGAAGCCTCTGGGCTGTTTCTGATTAGCGCTTTTCTCACAAGCCCTGCCAGTTTAGGTGGATGACATTTAGGGAGAGCAGAGAGCAAAGGGGTGAATGTAAATCAGATTTGAAACAGGGTTTCTGCATGTTTCACCAACTCACATTTAAGACTTTTTAAGACCGAACCAGGGACAATATGAAAATTTACAAGCGAACATCGCATATTTTATATAGAAGTAAGGCCAAGGTTTTTTGGACAAAATGTAAGTAGCATCGTGCTGGTTAGTGAGCCAGAGGCGAAGACGAACATTATCCAGACAACTGGCAATTAATTTCCACTTACCCATGAAAGATGATAAAACTTAGCTAGCTAGCAGGGGTACATTAGCAGCTAATTAGTGGTAGCTTCAACCGCTACCATGAAGATATATGTTACTCAAACTAGGCAGTATATGCCAGATTAAATAGTCTTGCCTCGACAAAATTGATTAAGGTCAACTTACATTTTTTAATGTCTGTAAGACGTTTCAAGGCCTTAATTTTAAATACTGTGTACCATTTACTTCTGCTTCACGTTTGTCCCACTTTATGTTGGACTACCACAAATACTCCAATTAAATAAATTGAAATTAGTAGTTGTAAGGTTGAAAATAAGTAAAAAAAACAAACAAAAGTTTAAGTGGTATAAATACTTTTGTAAGGTAGTAAAGCGACAGGTCCGAGTTTTTTCTAAGACCTCCAGGACTCCTCTATTGATTTCTGGAATGTGAAGCAGCATGTCGGCGAAGGAGAAACAACTTTAATGCTTAGGACATGACCAAACGACGCTATATGGTGCTTTAGAAGAAATGAGTAAAGAAAGATGTGATCTCTGGTTATGTGATCATAAAATTGCATATTGAGAGGTGTTTAATGGAAAGGAGGTAATGGCAGAAATCAAAACGATAAAGTCATCTGAACAGATCCGGTTTCTAAGGCCTTTTGCGAGACGTTCTGGGAAAGCAGTCCAGTCGAAACAACTCTGACCCTTTCCCCTCTGAGAACGAAAAACATGTACAGAGATGGATCCATCCCTCTAAGTCCTCCGCTTGTTGTTGTTATGATGTTCGTCGACATCGAGAACTGAGTTCACCGAGTTTCCCCACCCGTCCAAATCCGTATTCAGTCTGAAGGAATTCCTCCGTTTGGACGACCGACAGTTCAGTCCGTCATCGGCGGCTCCGCTCGGCGTCCACTCCCTTTCCAAAACCTCCCGTTCACCCAGATCAACAGAGGCAGCGGCGGTCGCTCTTGGTCACCTCCTCTGACGAGTGAACCACGTTGGGCACAAAGCCGCTCTTCACGCCCTCCCAGCCCTCCTGGATGGTGATGTCGCCGGACCGCACCAGGGCGAAGATCTCCCTGGTCAGCTCGGTGAAGGCGTGCTCCACGTTGATGGCGTCGCGCGCCGACGTCTCGATGTAGCGCATGCCGTACGCCCCGGCCAGCTTCTCCGCTTCTTGCCGGGTCACCTGCAAGATCGAAACATTTTTTTTTAATTATATTTTGGGGGATAATTTTTGCAAATAGTGCTTCCTCTTCCGGTAAACTGGGGGTGGGGGGGAAGCCGAGACGCGTGAAATGATGCGTTATCAATTACTGACTTGTGTGTTGTACTGAGAGGTGACATCCTGCACAGGTGATCATGTTAACGATCATGTTTCTGAACATCATCTCCAGTGAGCAGCATCACTTCAGGAATTGAGATATTTCCCATCACACTTCTTGGTCTCAACCTATCTTTAAAAGAAGCCAGTTTTGGATCATTTCCTGTTTCTTACCTGGCGCTGTGCCTCGAGGTCGCACTTGTGGCCCACCAGCAGGAAGACGATACTGTGCGGCTGGACGTGGCTGCGCGCCTCCTCCAGCCAGTCGTGGACGTTCTGGAAGGAGCGGCGGTTGGTGATGTCGAAGAGGAGGAGCCCGCCCACAGAGTTACGGTAATAAGCTCTGGTGATAGACCTACGCAGCAGAAAGAAACAGATGCTTTGACTTTTTGGCATGCAGGACTGACTTTTTGGGTTTTGTACCTCAGTACTTTTATTGAACTCTCACTCTGTCATAATTTCAGTAAAGGAAAGTTTGTAAAAATCCCATGTTTCATTGGTGTCATGGTACACACAGTCCGACATTTCAGAGGTTTTCCTGTTGGTTCCTTCAATAATTCTTGGCGCAGCGCCGCCACAGGCGAGGAGGTGAACAGATTTTTCAATTAGTTTGGATCGCTTGACCGCAGCAGCTGAAAATGCAACAAATATTGCAAATTTTAATCCCCCTATCAGGTGTAAAAACATCCTTAGTAACTGCAGAGCAAATTGGGACGAAGCTGCTCAGTTTCAGCAGAACCTAACATCCCTCCAGGGACATGAACACTAACTTCTCCTGATTCCTTTTATTTCCCGCCATACTTTATAAAAGCTATCTCAGGAAGGCCATTTATAGGCTTGAGATTGAGAGAGAAAAAGCAAGAGGTGAGAATACAGTAAGAAAGAAGGGGCATGTGGGGGAGGTGGAAAAAGCCCGACGTGTCAAGAAGTGAGTCACTTGATGTGACACATTGTATGCTTAATTTATACAGGTATATTTATGGAAGCAGGAAAGAGGCAGATGAAACAACGCTGACTAAAAGATCTGCGTCACTGAGGAAAGAAGAGGGCAATGTGACGGAAAAATTGGCAAATTCAGCTGTGCAACACAATCACAACATCACCTACGAATGGTGGGAATAACAGCCTGAAGCCATTTTGTTGTGGCGTTGAAGAACTGAGCCAGAACTTCACGAGGTCCAACGTAAACCGACACAAAGATCACAAGCTGTTAGAAATTTAAAGCCAACCGTCGGAAATGAACATTGTAGGACACTAACTTAGGAAATCAGACTTAGGAAACAGACATATCCTATAGACAGGCAGTTTAGTTGTGAATTATTTGCATGTTTACAAGAATTGTTGCGTTCCTGTCAGTAGACGGCCATACGGAATCAAATTAAACCACAACGCTACTCATGTGTTATGGTGCGAGAACGTCGCAGCTCAAAAAGCGCGTTTAATTTTAAGTAACAGCTGACGGACATCGTGAAAAAAAGCTCGTTTGGTCTCTTAGGGCTGTTGACATGGAAACGCTGAGAAGAAAGGCAGGTGACAGCCATCATCTTCGTCACCAGGATGAGCTCAGTGATGAGTGTGAAGACGCATTTCAGCCGTTCTATCTTATACTCTGCAGGTTCTGTCCTGCGCTGTCGTCATCGATGGTGATAGAAATAATAAGCTATGAATCAATGAAAGTAAGCAGACTTAAAAATTGACCTTGGAAGTTTAAAAAAATAAAATAAAATCGCTGTCATGTAGAAAATCACAGAGGAAATAAAATGGAGAAAAGAATATTGGTTTTGTTTTTTTTAAGTTTTCAAATCTCGTTTGTGTTTTAATACGGCAGCATTTCAGAAAGTAAAACCAAACAAATTAATATAAAACAAAAGGTGCAGCTGTTGTGCCTGTCTAGGTTAGCATTTGAAATATGGCGCAGCTACCTCATACAAGAAGGTAGAAAAGTAGCAGCTTAAAATAAATTGCTGCAAATGAAGTCAGGGGCATGAAGTTTTGTTCGATGGCCAAAGAACCATTATATATGACCTTTATAATGTCATATGTTACTATAAAATATTACATCTTTATGCACTCTCTGCCAACACGTTGGTCTTCCGTTGCACTTTACTTACAAGATATTAGATATATGCATGGATTTTGTTGCCATCGAGTATCAAAACTATCGTTTCATGAAAGTAACATGATCTTTAAACATTAATTTTGCTGGACAATACATTGTTCTGAAAGTTATCGCGATAAACGATAATATTGTTGATTTGAGACCATTTTCAGGTAATGTAATGGCATCGACGTAATAATTTATGAATTATGAACTCTGTAAACAAAATTGGCCTTCAAAAAAGGGGCTAGTTGAAACTAAAGCACCAGACTGAAGACTTTTGTTAACCAGTTTTTGTTAGAAAGAGACAGAAAAGAGGAAATGATAAATCACGCAAGGGGAAATAATTTATCATTTTAATTGATCATGCGATTAACTGATTTGTTGCTTACTGCAATAAATCTAAAGGCTATAACTTCAGCTGTGCTTATATAAATATATATATGTATATCTTAATGCTTGTAACTCTGTACAACTTGAATTTTGTTGTTTTTTTTGTTTTTTTTTCAAATGTCTCATTGTCAATTAAAACAAATTCCACTTTACAGACAGGTCAAAGGTCAATTAAAGATTTGTCCTCGAAAGGATGTCCGTCTGTTCAAACTGCTGCTCTGCTTTCCTCTTAAATCCCAACCGCAGCGATGAAACGTTGCACAACAGATGGCGGTTTCAGTTTCAGTATTTAAATTGGGCCTCTGGTTCCCCTTCCTTCTCCAAAGTGAGAAAGTCATGTGCTCATTCAATGTGACTCTACTTTTCCCACAACTGTTTCTTTGGACTTCCGGCTCTCGTGAGGTTTGGGTTCAGCCTGGTCAGGCAGTCTGGACGTGTTTTACTGGTTTCATCCAGAAAACCTAAAAGATGAGACATCCTACCGTCCTTCACTGACACGTCTGCAGATTCATGAACCAAACAATCTTAATAAGGAAAATAATCATCTATTTAGCCTTACTTACTTGGAAATGTTCAGTTTTGCTCTCTTTTAAGATTCCGGAGGAATCATAAGTTCATATCACAATTAAGTGTAATTTCACCGCATAAAGACTTACCAAAGTTACTTCAATATTTTTAGGGCAATTATTTGTCATTTATTTTTGCGTGTGAAGGAGCTTATTCTACAACTTGTGTTCGTTGGAATATTTTCAGAAAGGAAGAGTTTAAACATGCTGGATGCCTTGGAAGTTGGAACATCAGTGATACATCAGCACAATGTATTGAAAACTGGACATTCAGCTCTGACAGCTTCTTCGTTTTATTGCAAAAATGCAGAAGTGTTCATTATTTCCCTTTTCATTATTATTATTATTATTATTAGAAATGACCTAAATACATCCCCCTTCTCTAGACAAACAAACTGTCTCAAATTTGTAAAAGCACACTTAAATAAACAAAAAAGAAAAAAGCTGACAAATAAGCCCCCACGTGATGACAGCCCACTCCGGAGGATTACAAAGAAGCAGCGCGACCTCACATCATCTGCTAAGCGTGTCCGGTCAGTCAGCCGCCTGCCCGCCAGCCGGTCTCCTCCCCTCACCTGAAGCGCTCCTGCCCCGCGGTGTCCCAGATCTGCAGCTTGATCCGCTTGCCGGGCTCGATCTCCACCAGGCGGGAGAAGAAGTCCACGCCCACGGTGGGGTCGGACACCTGGGCGAAGCGACCCTCAGTGAACCGCCGGATCAGACACGACTTGCCCACCGTGGAGTCCCCGATGACGATGAGGCGGAACTGGTAGAGCCAGATGGCCTCCATGGCGACTGCGCCGCTCCGCGCGCTGCTGCGGCTGCGGTCTGCTGAGGTGCGCGTGCGTCGGCGCGAGCTTGAGAGAGAGAGACAAAAGAGTATTTCCCCCCCGTTAAGGCCGTCAGCTGTTTGGCTAAAGCAAGGCGGAAGCGATATTAGGAGGGTCATAAAAATATATCCTATCATTTTAGCTGACAGGAATCTTTGAATTGTTTTTAGAGTAGAAAACACAAAAGGTTCAATTATATCTTTATTACGTCAGTTTGACTCCGCAGTTTGTTTTTACAACACCAGCATCAAATAACAAGAGCAGGGGTGGTCCTAGCTACGTGTGGGCCCAGGGCAAAAGCACAGACGTGGGCACCCACTCCAGCTAAATTTGCAAATATGCCCATTTTTGTTCATTTTAAAAAAATAAAAAATTAATGTGACATTTACCTTGTGCACAAATCTGTTAGACAAGCAAATGATTTAAAAAGTTGCAATAGCTTTCTTTTGGTGAACCAAGTGTATTCTTTGTACTTTGACAAATACAGTAAATTTCAGTTTGCATTTTAATGAATCTCTGTGCAGTGTGGAATATTCCAATCCAGGATTGATTGGTACTAGTAAAATTAAATGCGGTTGAGATTTAGTAAAAGAAAAAAAAAATCAAAATGCAATCTTCACAAAATTGCGGCTTTTTTTAATTTTAATTAAGCCTAAAAAAATCTTTAAAAGTCTTAAGTGCCCATTTTACATTAAATGTATATCTCCTCAATATGTATTGCAGATACATATTTTGGATCATTATTAATATTTGGAAAAATATATATGCACATTTTTGTTGTAATAAACATTTCAGACATTACTGTAAACATTCTTCTGAAAACAAATTTCACCAGTTTTTCCATAGTGTTTGTTTATTTCTGTGTAAATGAAGAGAAATGAGCTGCTATTGGATTAATATACTGGTTGGAGTTAACAATCCGTAATTCTAATTTCCACTCTTCCAATTTGCTGTTGAAACAAGACTAACCTGTATGTCGTGCTAATCCCAGACTTAGCTTCTGACATTTTGGGCATTATAAGGCAGCAACACCAAAAACTCTCAGTGACACTAACACTAATAAACAGCTATGTATTGATCAGAAATAACCGGTTAATTCTGATTTCCAATTACAATTTACTTTCATTCCCCCCCACAAATGAAGTCTTGTGGCACAAACTATCACCAAAATACTTCTTGTCCAAATGAAGTACGTCTCATCAAATGAGACACCTATATGAATATGAATGCTTGAAGCAGTGAAAATAGTTCTTGAGTTGTTGTCCCGTTGTGTGATGGAGTGAACTCCTAACAGCGTCCTGCCTGACTGGCTGGTAACTCTCGGTTACGTAATCATTCACAAACGCACCGCTGCATTCCGAGAGAAACGAAATGACTACAGAGTGACAGGAGAGATATAAACAGCTTAATGTGCTGGAGGTACTCTGCAGGAGCAGAGTGATGCGTTCTCCCTGCCAGAGCTTCAAGAACAAGAACAAAGCTCTTTCTGGCTAGAACGTTTCATACTTCATAAGAACCCTACTGCAGAACAACCAGGAAGTCACCGCATGTCTCTCCGACTCCAGCGATCCCCCCTGTACCGGACACCACACAAGAAAAATGTTCTGGTGGCGTCGAGAACAAGTATGTATAAGCCTTCGAGCTGCAGGATGTAACTTTTTAAAAAGAATATGTCTTTTGCATATTTGTTAAACCTGTCACCATGTCACGGCAGTATAATATGAGATAGATAAACTGTGAAAAGATGTGCACCGCTCCCGGCCAAAAACGACCAATCAGAGCCACGAGGAGGGTTTTAACGCCGCGAACGCCCTGCCAAATGTGCTAATGATGGAGAAACAACTCGTTGTTACAGAAAAACCTTTTATTTGCCGTCGTTGTTGGCCATGCTGACTCGCCTTAGCATTCACGACAAAATCTAATAGTACCAGAAAAAAGTAGTAATAATATATATATATTTTTTGTGTAAAATCTTAATGTGATAATCGCGCACAAGTTAGCTGTGTTGCTGAGTTATGATGTATAAAAAAATTTGCATTTAGTAGGAAAAAAATCAATTTAGTAGGCTGCTGGGGTTTTATGAGAGAGTGATTTATAGAGATTACATGTCAGCAGCAGTAACTTTACAGCTTTCAGATGCACTCTTTTGTTTTGTTTTTCTTATCACATTGCTGTCAAAAGACCACAGCGCTTCGCTGTTCTCACTGCTTTTGTGCAAAACAGCTGCAGCCGCTGAGACTGGACTCCAGATAAAAGCCACGGCAGACGCCAAGCACAACCACAGAGTACCTTTTCTATTGATTATCTGATCGATTTGCTCATCGAATGGACGCTTGCCTACGTTGTCGCACCTCCTCTGTGATCTCATCAGTAACTCATGTCGTCTTTTCTGTGATTTCATTAATGTTGAATGTTGAATGCTGAATGTTGCAGCGGCAGAGAATGAGATGGTGAGCAGAAACCCACGAGAACAGAGCCTGTTGTGTTTTTAGCGCCTTAAGTCAGGAGCTACGGTGGCTCTGAAGGGACAAAGTCAGAGACAGTGGGAGTTTGGATGCTGGATTTTGCTCTATATCAACTTTTACAGAAAATGGCTGACATATTTTATTGTTTCTTGGCCTTTTCTGCCACTCATTGATCACGGGTTATGATCTCTGATGTAGTCAATCAATAACTGAAGACTTTCACCTCCATGTGAGCTGCTGACAAACTGAACTTTGAGTCAATGATCTGCTTCGGGAGAAAGAAATGTGTTCTTCCTGTCCTGACATAGAAAAGGAGAAAGAAACATAACATCTTGTGAAATTTCTTCTTTTCATAATTGTTATGAACTTTATTTTTACTTTATAATTTCTCTTGTAAAAAGGGAGGTTGTTTGAAGGGCAACATGACCACCCAGGGTTTCAATAATTAACTAAATCTGTACGGTCTTCCAAGAACTCTTGGGCGTTCTTCCTGCAAATGTCACTGCATTTTATGGGATTTTATGCACTACACCAACATAAAGTGGGCAATAACTGTAAAGTAAAATGAGTTCACAAACTGCTTTCTAAGTAAAAAATTTTTAAAAAGCACTGAAAACCACATATTATTTTCATTCTACTTCCAAGTTCTGTAATGATTTGTGTCGGTCTGCTGCATAAAATTGTAATAAAATAGGTTAAAGTTTATGGAAGAAAAGGGTATTACTTAAAGGGGCAGTATTGTGTGTTTTCCAGGTATCTGCTGTTTTATAGTGCAATCAAGTAATTATGTTACCTTCAGCTGTTATAAAAATGCTGCGGTCGTTTTTGAGGGGCTGTGGGGATTTGTCCCGTCAGACCATCAGTTCCCGAAACCACACACAAAAAAATAAAAACCTTGTAAAGGCCCACTCGGACTACGCACAGAGTAAAAAGCTTTTGGGGTGCATATTGTTTCAGCTCTTAAAACCATGGGAGGGTTAAAAGAAATTTTACTTTGTAAATTAACATCATGGTCCTGTCTCTTTAAGAAATGCCTGCTCTTTCTGATACTCTGCCTTCAGGAAGTCATCACAGCGCTCCTTTATTAACCCTTTAACAACATTAAAAGTACTTCAGAAGTAGCTCCTATAAGGAGCTCAGCAGATGCGCAGTTGCAGCACATGTTTGCTAATTGCTACTGGCTAATCTGAAGGAGCTGAGTGGGGGAGATTACAGGATTTATCAAATAAGGGCAACACTCCAGTTATGTTTTAGATGAGGGAATAACATTACAACATGAGTGGTTTTTGCACAACACCGTCCCTTTTAAAGGAAATTATTATAACACTGTAGCGACAAACGGTATGGCTGTTTTCTGTTTGAAATCAAGTGAGTTTTCTGAATTTTCAAAGCTGATCTCCTTTAATTTTGACACATAATCTATCTGATTTGTATCAGGCCACCCGGCGGGCAGAGGGCCAGCTTCATGAAGCCTCCCATCAGCCCTGCTCTCCAGCAGAGTCCGGTTGCACGGCCCGGTCAGTGTGCAAACATTGGCAGCTGGAATCCCTGGTGAATAGAACGGCCTCGGAGCTCTTGTTCCTGATGAGGTCCAGAAACGCCTTCCAAAATGTCCAACAGGAGCAGATAAAGGACAGCTGACCGGGCTACTCTAGTGAAACCTCCCAGAATGATCTCTAGGCGCAGAAAATGATTTTAAGGGCATATTTAATGAGCTTCTCAACAAATCACACGTGTATTATGTTGATTTTAGTCATTTTAGAGCAACTAAATATTAAAACTCTTTGGCTACTAAGTTAAGATCATTAATAGAAACATATATTGTTGATTAAAAATAATAATAAGAAGAAGAATTGTGCCTACTTGCAGCAGGAAGTGGATCCGCTTTAGGCCGGTGTTGCTGTTCAGGACCAGGCCGATGAGATCTCCATGGCACCAACAAGTCGGACTGATTCGACGCTCAGGCCGCAAAAAAAAAAAAAAAAAAAAAATCTGGGGACTCCGTATAATTATTTCTATTAGTACAAACACACACTGGTTCGCTGGAGTCCGGAGCTGTTCCGTTTCTTACGGTCAGGGCCCCCTGTCTGTCCCGGACAGCTGAGACAGAAGCGCATCCAGAGCAGCAGGTGCAGCTTCTTTGAAAAACACACGGATCCTGCGGAAGTCCAGTTCAAACTGAGCACCCCGTTGTCAATAGCCTCTGAGGGAGAGGAGCGGCGGGGCGGGGGGGCTGTGAGGATGAAGAGGAGGGCGGGAGGTGGTGGTTGGGGATCCCGAAAAATCCCTTCTGTGTTTGCTGAGTGTTTGGAGCTAATCGGCGCAGATGAAATGGCAGCAGAGAGCGACGGCAGCAGCGGCAGCAGCAGCAGTAGCATCATACAGCCTGACTCATCCCGCATCAGTACCATTACCGTAAAGAAGCGCGTACGGGCGCAACGAGAACGGAGCGGAGACGAAGAGAGGGTAGAAAAGTTTCCCGTTTTCGCGGAAAATTCCCCGGCTTGTATCCACGTATACCTGGAATTACATAGTTATGTATTTCACTCCTAGAAATACGCAGCTTTTGTACGTTTCCTTACAGAGCACGTAGGAAAACCTACACGTGTTTTGTACTTTTATACTAAACAAAGTTAACGCACTATCAGATGACAACGTGGCCAAAGGATTAAAAACATTTTCGGTTTTTTAAAAAAGGAAAAAAACAAAAAAAGTTTCTGTGGCAGTTTTTCATCTATTGAAATCTGTCTTTCATTTGTTTTTAAACATCTCGGCTGGACTTAAGAATTGAGCTGCGCACTCACTACGGTATTTACGCTCACTCCTTGTTGCGCACTTCCGGAAACGGTCACCGGTCTTCCGCACTCACTACTGTCTGGGAATTGTAGTTTCTTCTTCTTCTCCTGCCGCACCACAAACCACAAATACCTGATATATCTACCTAGCTAGCTACATAGCTAGCCAGGCTGACTGATACAAATTTGAAGTACAATAATAAATTAATCATGATTGCATGAGCAACATGATTTTTCCTCATGCATTAACAGAGCAGGCTCTGTTAATGGGCCAGCTCTATTCAGTGTGTTAGGAATCAGTATGTCCAGCCACGTGTTTATTAGTAAATCAACCTACTAACATCTTAAAGACATAGCCCGAACTGGCGCATTCATTTTATTATATATATTTTTTTCAGTTTAAATTATTGTAACAGTCTCTATGCAGGTCTCTTTAAGATACTAATTAGGCATCTGCAATTTATCCAAAATGCTTGTGGTACCAAAACTGAACATGCGGGGCAGCAAAGGCAGTTAACAATCTGAACTGTGCAGAAACTTTTCACACCATCAAATCATTAATGCAAACATGACTGTGTACTTCAACTTTAAACGTAATCAAAATTTCCAGTTCATCTTCCCGTGTATTTTAAACTTGAATTTTAACCTTTGTTCATTTGAGTGGATACTTAGATACATACATTATGTAAGATACTATAGCACTTAGCTTGTTCACGGATGGTGCTCTACAGACAGATTGTCTTGCCTTTTTTGTGTGAAAAACAGGAAGCTTCAGTTCCCGCCTCATGTTGTCATTTTACATCATCCTATGTGTGATTGTGCTGTTAAACAGGATATAGGCTTAACACCTTTCAACAAAACGATTTCACACGTATGCAGTTGAAACCTGGTATTCACATACACTGTACAAAAAAGACAGTACATCCAACTAAACCCTACCAAGCTGAACAAAATCATGTGTGCATCAGAACAAAGAGAAACGGGAACTTATTCAGACAATTATTTGTAACTTTCTAGAAACTTCGGAGGTCTACATGTGTAGTCTCATCAGTCTCATGTTTTGGGTCTTTTTCCACAAGCTTCTCACAATAGCTTGTTGGAATTTTGGCCCATTCCTCCTGACAGAACTGGTGTAACTGGGTCCAGTTTGCTTTAAGAACCGTTTTAAACTCTGCCCGGAAATTTTCTCTGAGCCCGAGATGTGGACTTTGTAATGGCCACTCCGAAACTTTGACTTTGTTGTCCTTAAGCCACATTGTAACTGTTTTTGCGATATGAACAGACTCACTGTCTATCTGATTAACTTCCTGGCTGATGTCTTGATACATGGCCTCAATATTTCCAGTTAATGTTGTCTTCTGATGATCCCAGCTAATTTCTGAAGCGCACCAACCTAGCCTTTCCAAAAACTTGATGACAAAAGTCTTACGGTGCTTTGGTCTCAACTAGCTCTTTTTTTCTAAGGACAGTTTTG